>JASANC010003530.1:0-64568 GCA_030248135.1 Theristus sp. LFF4_11 | reverse complement strand
GCCCAGTATGGAGCCCAACACTTCCGGGTACTCCTCGCCGAGGTATTCATACAACACAACACCGAGATGACCCATCAGTTTCTCCTGAAAATGTTTGTGATAGTTTCTGTGAATATAGATAGAAACACACAAAACCACCAGGTGATTTTGTTAATCAGCCAGCATGCCGGGTTGCAAAAAACTGAAAGTGAAACTGCGTGAGCCTGACCTCCTGGCAGACTTTCATGACAGGCGCGATGCGTTGGATCAAGTCAGCCGCCTGCTGACGAACTTTGGCCGCTTTGTTGTTGAGACGCCAGAGAATGGTGCCGCAGATCTGGGGCAGGTACGGCTTGACACGTTTGCCGAGCGAGTTGCACACCGTGCCGAAGCCGTCCAGCATCACGTGGTCCTGCAACGACAACACGCATTGCATGCTGATTGTTTGTGTGGTTTTTGATAGAAAGCCAGGAAAACAATGAAAAAACTCAAGAATGCAAGTGACAACTGAGCACCTCCATTGTTTGTTCTTGGAACGCGTACAAAATGCCGTCGATCAATTGCTCTTCCAGTCGACTGTCGATGTCAGCCGAACCCATGTTCTGCAAAAACGTCAAAAATCAAAAATCAAAAAAATGCAAAAATCCTGAAAAAAACGTAATTCCAACGACACAAGCGAAACATACTGAAAATGCCACAGAATAAAACCCCGAAGAAAAAACGGGTTTCACATCTGAGGAGCATAAAAGATGAACAACAATACAAAGGTTTTTTTAACCTGCATGATCTGTTCGATCGTCTCCATGACCATTTTTCTGTATTGTTCGTTCTCATCCTTCAAGTCGTCCACGATACGCGAGATGATTTCGGCCGAGCCAACTTTGGCCGCAATCTCCACGGTTGTATCAACGAGCTGAAATTGTGCGGTTCATTTGCTCAAAATAAACCCCGACACCGCATACACTGACGCTCATGTTTCAAAAAGAGAATAAGGTGCGAGCGAACAAAACGATCAGCCACTGTGGATATTGATCGTGTGTTTACAAAGAAACGCCGAAGTGCGAATTGAAACAGAACCCAGCCAGCAACCTGTCTGTAATTGCGTCGGTCGAGCGCCATCCGATGGTTCCAGAAGTGGCGGAAGAAGTGCGGCAGAATTTCCTCGCGGATGTAGGGCGCCTCGACGCCGTCGGTGGCGCAGCATTGTTTCACCACCTGAAAGAGGCACAGAAATCGAAAATGACGTGCTCATGCGGCAACAGTGAACGAGACCGAAGCAACGATGCGTCACCTTCAGCACAATCTTCTTCATCTCCTCGTCCGGCGACGCGAACTCGCGGATGAGAATGAGCATCACCTCGCGCGTGTAGTACGACGCGTACTCGGCATCCATCAACGGGATCAGGTAGCCAATGGCCTTCAGGAACGCCGCCAAGCCCTGCACCGCACGCACATTGCTTAGTTGTACTTTGCAATTTGTCAAAGCATTTTGTATGTTTCCAGCTGTGCGTGGCCACACCATTGTGCAACATGCAGTGACAGTGTTGCATTGCAACGCACCTTGCCGCGATGCGTGCGAATGCCCTTCCAGAGCGGCTTCAGCACCGAGTCGAACGCCTCGATGCCGTACGGTGTCGCAGCCTCGGCCAACGCAGCCAGCGCCAGCGCCGTGATCGTGCGCACTTTCTGCTGCTCGTCAACCAGGCCTGCGCACGCACAAACACATCTCTTATGAATCGATCTCTGAGACTGCAGAACAGAGCTACATTCTACGATACGTCAAAACGGGAGCGACAAGCAACCACTGTCCGCTGCAACTGACCGCCCTCGATGATTTCGACGAGACTCTTGAGATGCGGCAGAATGGCGCAGCCCATGAGGATGGCGATCTGCTGCACGATCTTGATGCCCGTGTGACGCGCCTGCCACGACTTCTTAGACTTGCAAACCGCCTTCAGGAATGGCAGCAACGCTGGGATACCTAAAAACACAAACATTCCTTCACATTGAAAAAAACACTGCACACCCGGGCCGCTCACAAAACAGACAAACGCATGCCATTTATGCCCATTCACCTGTATCAATTGATGAGCAAAATAATCTCAAAAAGAGAATATCTGTGTTTGAATGAATCTTGCTCAGAACGGTGCACTGACCCAAGGCCGATGCGACCACAGCGAACGCCCTCGCCGTGGTGTTGCGCACGTACTCGTCAATGTTGTCAATGTCCGGCCGCATGGTGCTGATCATGGTGGCCAGGCCAGCCGCCTTCGCCAGATTACTGATGATCTCACGACCCTCCACCCGAGCGTAGTAGTCCTCGTCGATCAGCAGGGGCTCGATGACCACTAGGATCTGGAAGAGGTCGTAAAAATGAAATGTGGAAAAGCAGAATCGATACGGAGAAACGTATGTGGGAAATAGCAGATCAAGCGAACAACAAGAAAGTGTGAAACCAAACAATCCAACCCAACATAGTAGCGCCACCGACCTTATGCACATAGGGTCTCACTAAGTCGTCCAGTTTGTACAAGATGCGATCGATGACTTTAACGAGCAAGTGGCGTTCCTGGTCCTCGAGTGTCGGCGACATCAGCAACGGCAGAATGTGATTGAACAGCGGCGCTGCGCCGAACCAACGCGCTTTCTCGGTGATTTTGCGCAGTGCAGACTGCAATTAGAGTGGAAATACTCTAAATAAATAAATAGAATATTCCAATTTCGTTACAATGGCAAACACAATTGAAAAAAGAGCATGACACGTTTTTGGCGAACCTTTCGCATGGGCGGAGTGCCGTTTTTGATCTTCAACAAGTAGGTCATGATCTCGCGTTCCTTCGCCTCGTCCGGCGTCAGTTCGCTCTCATCCACGTCCGCGAGCAGCTTGTCAAAGTACTGAATGTCCTCCGGCTTCAGCGGCGGCAGACTCTGATCCTTCGGCTGCGTGTCCAGCAGCAAGTTCTTGTCGCCGAGTGTGCCCCTCTCCGGCGTGCCCTGCATCACGAAACCGCCGGCGCCGGACAGCGGCGTTGGCGTGGCCGTGAGACGACGCGCCGGCGTACGGATCGGCACGTAGCCCATCGGCGGCTCCAGGATCTGCAACGTGGGCGCTTGCACTTTGTTGGTGTCAGTGCAAATGGAAGCATGTGCCATTTTACTCCAATGCTTTGCTGACGCGAACATACATGTGTGCAGTTTCAAATATTGTCCGATCCCTTGGTTGCACTTGTCTTTCCACTGACCAATCAGCATGCCAGCCTTGTGCTCCTCTTTCACAGTGCATAACTGACTGTAGACACCGAATGGTGCGCACCTTATAGCCAGCAGGGAACAAAGCCTCCAGTTCCTCGTCAGACAAAGGTCTATTGCGTTCGTCAATCTCCTTTTCCCATCGCCAGGCCTGCATCTGCTCAGGGGTCATGCCCCCTAATTGATTCGGATGCGGCGTTTGCAGGGCCATCGCCGGCGTGCCCATTGGTGTTGTACCACCTGGAAAGAAAAAAAGAAAAATACGAGGTTCCATTTTCAAAAAGGACGAATACGAAGAACCAGAGAATCACGGGATGTTGATTTTTGACAAACAGCCAGAACCAGCAGCAGGCACCCCACTGACCGGGTGTCATCATCGACGGCGTCATCTGTCCGCCGGTTGGTGTGAACATGCCAGCCGGTGTCCCGCTGGGCGTGAACTGCCCCGGCGTAGTCGCCCCGGCCGCACCGCCGATCTGCGGCGTTTGCGCTGGCGTCAGATCCCAACGACTGCGACGTTTCGATGCTGACGGTGTGTCTTCGACCTGTCGGCGGAGTTTGACAGATTCACAATCACAGAACACAATTGCTTCTCAAGTTTCTTGACGGTGTGCTTCATATGGACAGTATCGTGTCCCTTGCATGGCGCGTTTCATCGGCTCACCTTAACGGACGGTTCGGACGTGTCGCGGTCGGTGCCGTCTGCGCGCGGCGTCTCCTGCCAGCCGGGTGTCATCGCGCCGGGGGTCATGTGCTCTGAAGGAAAGCGAATGAAACATTCATGACAAAAAACAATTGCCACCTGTACCGAGAGGCAATGAGGAGCACGAACCGCGCGGCGTCTCGTCCCATCTGTTGCGCCGCGGCGTCTGCGTGGCTGCGGGCGTTGCTGCGCCGCCGGGCGTCGCGTCCCAGCGTGCCGCCGTTGAGGGCGTCGCTGAGGGCGTCTGAGCGCCACTCGGCACGTGGCTCGGCGTCTCGTCCCAGCGTTGCACGGCCGGCGTCGCCATCTGAACGCTTGTGCTCAGCTTTAGCATTGCTTTTTATGTCTGCTATTGTAATCAGTTGCTTTGTATAAGATAACAGAGTAGAAGCATCTAAGCATCTCAAACGTTAGCTGTCTTTTTTGACTGGCACAAGCTAGTGGGGTCATCGGAAATGTTTCACAATATTGTGGGAGAGCGCTTTCCCACGCTGTGTCTCTAGGGTGTCCCGATGCCCGGCTAGTGTCGCGCGTCGCGCAGCGCCTGGAGAGGGGTTGGCTACGTTGCGCAAAGCCCGTTAGAAGAGACAAAATTTTCACATATGAAATAAAAAGTACTTGGAAATTAAATGGCGCCTGTTGCGCATCTTTCAACCAAAAATTCAGGAACCATGACCTTGCCTGACACCTATTTCAGTGTAAAAAACCGTCTTTGTCTTTCGTGCATCGAACACAATGTTCCAACCGCACGGATGTGAATCAATTTGATGGCATTTCAGCACCACAGTGCCTGACCTCAGCAATGTCGAGTCGCTTCTTCGGTGCCATGCTTGGCGTCGCTGCGGCGGAGGGCGTTGCGGGCGTGGCCGAGCCCCCACCGAGCACCGGTGCCTGCGGCGTGTCCACGTCCCAGCGTTTGCGTTTCGCCGGCGGTGCCTCGTTCGTCGCGGCCTCTGCCATCTTACCAGCGTCCTTGTTGGCGACCTGTAGCTCGCCCGACTTCGCCTTCTCCGTCATCTCCTTGCGAACGGCCGCCTGTGAGAAACAATGAGTGAGTCAGAATTATGTAGTGCTTCAAAATGGAGATAATGAGGCAACCCCTCTTCTGCATTTGATGTTTGCTAGACCTAAATGCACAGCACCATCATACAACTTGATTGTTTGTGTATTTGCGTCATGATCAACGTTCAGATTTCAGTTCTTTTGGCACCATTCGGCACACCACGAAAAACACCCAATATGCGACTTTATTTCAAAAGCAAGCCGAAATGCCCAAAACAATCTTTCAAGCGAACGCTGAAACGACCTTTTCCACTTGTATCTGCTGTTCACGCATGATCGTGGCGTACGTTCGCGAGCGCACGTCGGGCGTCTTCTCGCCTGCAAATAGAAATACGTTTGGAAAGATGCTTTGAAACGGCGTTCGATGGAAATGTGAAACCGAAACGATAGAAAATAGCTGCACACCACGAAATACGATCGACCTTTTGCACTGACGTTTTACGTTTTTTCTTTTCTAAAAATCTACCTGACAACTTGTCGATTCAATTTCCGAGTGCGCTCGCTTTGAATTGCAATCACAAGCTCAAAATCAAAACATTATACCTTCGTTATTCGCACCGAGCTGCAGAGGGACAAAAACATTAACACAACACAATCCTGCGAAGGTGGGGTGGTGAGCTTTTGATTGCAGTTCTTAAACTACACCTGAATGGAAACCGATTTCCTGTACCAAATTTTGCGTCGATTTGCCCGATTCCGCCATGTTTTTCAACTTTCGTATCGGTAGGCAGCTTTTTCTCGGTCGAAATTGTCACACAGAGAAGCAAAGGAAGCTGTTCACTCTAGAATTATATCTCTTGTATTATTAGACCGCGTGTGTAGCTCAGGGTTTTGACGCGTGGGGTGTGGACAGATTTCATGTTGTGAAGGATGCATCGCAAATTCGCAATCATTTCTTGGAGTTGATAACCTGTTTTTTGTGTAAAAAACTCCAACATTGATTGTCAATACCGGATTTGCCACGCAACCTTCTACTTAATCCTGCACCCTATTCTAGCAAAAATATTAGTGACGCTTCAACTTTATTTGAAAATGTTGCAGGTGCACAGACTTGTTTCAAGTGTCGCAGATTGGAAAAAACGTCTGCTCAGTATTTCTCACTCACTCAGTGGGCCAGCGAAAAAACAGTGAAAATGTTTCCCTATAAACATACAACCACGTGAAGGCTAAGAGACAACAGGTTTTGGAGCGGAGTGTCAGCCGCGATCTACGACCACAAGTTGCGTGTTTTCTCGTGTGTGTCAGCACAGAGACGCCAGACCTTGACAATGGGGAGGGTGACCAGTTAGTGAGGTTTCGCAAAAACACGTTCTTCACAACCGATCACCACGCTGGTCCCATCAAAAACACCCTCGTCTTCAAGACTGCCAACACTCATACTTAAAAGTACCTTCCAGCATTTTCAAAACAGACCAATGAACTGGTGATAAGATTGGTTCAGACGATACGAGAACATTGAAGAATTGTGCAGCAATAAACCAAGCGAAATTCAATGCAACAAACAACCAACCAAACCAATGCGTTTTGAATCGGCAAATATACACGAAGTCTACCTCGTTCCAGAAATTGTGTATTTCGTCCACAAAGGAAATCAAAGGCGTTCGCTTGACGAAAACAACAAACGAGATAAAAAGAAATGTTGGAAATGCAGAATGGAGAAAAACCGAGCAAACACCCACCATCAGCAAATGGATCTGGTCGGTCCGGTGAAATCTGCTGCTGCCGCCGGCGAGCGTGATAATCGTCCTCGCGATCGGCGATTGTTTTTGTTCTTGTCGCCTCGAATGGGTCAACTTCCTGCAATCACAAAATAATAACGCTCAAATTAAAAAAAACTCCTTATCACAAGAAGTTTTCACAAAAAGTGCCCACTGCCATCGCAATTTCTCAGCGTTGGTGTACCTTTGCATTTTTCGACGCCTCCTCCACGAATAGTTTCGGTGCTGTGTACAGTGTGCTTCGTTTTACAACGCCAACGCCAAGCTTTGCGGGCGCCAAGTCGTCGTCTTCCTGAAAGAAAACCAAAACGCGTGAATGGTGCGGAAGAACAAAACGCAATGGTGCAACGATCGTTCAGTTACGTCCGCAATAATATTGCAACATGTTGAATGCATAGTATGCGCATTGGCATTAGCATGGCAGCAACGACGCAATCAGCAGCGTCAACCATTCTCAGTCAACCAATCGCAATCGCCAACACAACAACGCACGTCATCTCTGTCGTCAGCAGCAATCGACGTGTCATAGCCTCCTCGTAACGGACCATCGTAAATTTCTTTGTCGTATTCTCCAGTTGCCCCAAAAGCAACCTTGTTTTGTGCACCACCTGCATCGCCGTTCTCGACGTCGTCGTCGGCGTCAGCAGCCGGTCTCTTTCTCGACTGCAAACGATTTGCTTCGGCCTCGATTGCTGAAGAAACATGAATAAAAATATAAAATGGTGAATTAAAAAAACTGTCAAATGTGAGTGAATTCTATATCTATTTCCAAAAATACGGTTATAAATTGGAATTCACAATTAAAAATGACAACCGTTTTTCGACTACCTTCACGAGCTGCCGCCGCTGCCGCTGCCCTTGTCAAGGGTCCGCCAGACATTGTTTTTATATGTTATGTGTCAAATGTTGAACTGGCTAAAGAAAAGAAAGAAACAACTTCTTTTCCATCTCTTTCAATAACATTGGGAACGGAACTAGAATTGGTAAACAAAAATCGATTTTTTTAAATGAATAAAGAAACAAAAACGCCGATTAAGTTCGAAAAATTTTCCTCTAATATGCTCTGAAAACCTCATTTTTTGGCGCAATGTCTTCGAAGACAAAAATTTTGCGATCAGATTGTTAGAAATTTTTTTCAGATTGATAATAGCTGCTGAGTAGGTTGTTAAAAAACGTGAAGCTTCATAAGTCACGGAATGGGAATGGGAGAATGTGAAATCCGAATCCAACAAGACAAAACTCAGCCCATTTGCATTAATTCACACAGGCGTATGTTCAATTGCGGCTCTCTAATTGCGTCCTGAATAGTTGCAGCCCGCTCATTGCGGCCTGTTCGATTGCGGCCCGGAGAATTCGGGCTCGGACAATTCCGGCCTGGCGAATGTTTCTCGAGCAATAGTAAACCACCTGTACCGTTTTTCGTGATCTTCGATGAATCCAAAATCAAACAAATCACGGCAAAACAGTTTTTTTCAAAAACTCACGTTTCCGAAGAGCCTTTATGTAAAAGGCTTGGCTTAGGATAGGAGACCAACAACAACTTTGCTTAGTTTTGGGATTAGATTTTGCTGAAGTTTATTTTCTTTTTTGCAATCATTTTAAAATCGTCGATTGCGTTGGTTGATTGTGGAATGCGAAAAAAATCAATCCTCCCAACTCCCAGCAGTTTATCGGTCGTTCTGGGGAAAATTCGCAGAGCCGGAATCGTCCGGACCGGAAATATTCAGGCGGGAATCGTCCGGGCCAAAAATATTCGGGCCGGAATTGAACGGGGCACAACTCTTCGGGCAGAGGCCGCAATGTTACCAAGAAAAACGGGCAAAGAAGAAAAAACCAGCGTGAAGTTAACTTTAATTAACGCCCTATATATTTTGTGACTTATCAGTACCGTGCAGTACCGTGGGCCCAAAACAATTTTCGAAGGGGGGGGTATGGTGCCGTGGGGGGGGGGGGGGTGCCGACCAAAAAGTGAGGGGGGGGTCCAACCTATGGTAACGTGGGACCCCCCCCCATGGGGGTCCCATGGGGGGGGTGCATTTTTTCAAAATTTTCTGTGGGGGGTCCACCCCCACCACCCCCCCCCCATGATAATTTTTCGCTTAAATTTTGAAGGAAAAAAGCTAAATTTTGCTGCAAAATCGTTGAAATTACAATGAAGATGGTCAAGTTATCATATATTCAGCTTATATTATGGACTTTATAGACAAAAAATCATAATTTTCGAAAAAAAATTTAGGGTATACGGAAAATTTTGGGGGGGGGTCTCCGCCAGACAAAATTTCATGGGGGGTGTGGGGGGGGGGGGTGTCGGCCAAATTTTCGAGGGGGGGGGTCCGATGGGGGGGGGGGGTGCCCGGTTTTAGGGGGGGTGGCACGGTGCCCCCCCCCCACCCGACGGTCTCTGGTGCTCTGGGGGGGTGTACCTAAAGATGTCAAGAAAAAAAAAATTTCTATTTTTTTTTAAATTTTTTTTTTAAATTTTTTTTTTAAAAATGAAAGTTGTTCAGAATTTTTCAGGGAGTCCGAATATCACCATCTGAGGAGCCACCGACTTACCATATGACCCCCACTCATATGGGAGGAGGGTGAAAATTTCAGACTTGGTTTCGGCGACCCCATTTTCCCACCGACGACATCACGTCTCGTGTTTTGCCTCTCAATTCACCTCAAATAACACGGAAACAAGTTCAACAACAAACCGGTGTGATCATGACGACACGAGGCGAAACAGCAACGAGCAACCAACGAAGTTACGCTTGCAGTGGCAGACAGTGCAATTTCGACCTTTCGAGATCCTGAAAAACGATGCATAAATGTGAGTTCTCTGCTTCTATCTCACCTTAGCGGCATCGGAATTTGTTGAACTAGCCTTTGCGACGCTCAAGTACTTCAATGCGCGAGTCGATCATCACTCACCAAGGCTGAAAACAGTCGATAAATCGATCCAGAATACCACCTGCAGCGTTGAAGACAAAGTGACAAGGTAAAGTCAAAGAAAATTTTTGTTGAACTTTCGAAAAATTATGCCAAAAACGGCATTTTCAGGGCACATGAAAGAAAAATTTTCAAAAATTTTCAACAAAAAAAATAAAAAAAATGCTCATTTTTTTACTTTAAAAAAAAAAATAAAAAAAAATTTTTTTTGAAGCTTACATCTCTAGGTGTACCCCCCCCCACCCCCCCCCTCGCCCACGGTACTGGACTACCGTGGGCCCAAAACAATTTTCGAAGGGGGGGTATGGTGCCGTGGGGGGGGGGGGGTGCCGACCAAAAAGTGAGGGGGGGTCCAACCTATGGTAACGTGGGACCCCCCCAGGGGGGTCCCATGGGGGTAGGGTTGTTAAAAAAAACAAAAATCGTCATTTTTGTTTTTAAAAAAAAATTTTTTTTTTTAAAAAAAAAATTTCAAAAATCAAAGTTGTGCTAAATCAATCAGGGAGTCCGAAGAACCACATATGATATGCAAGCGCCTCCCGAATGACACCCGTATGGCGGAACTTTGCAGATTTTGTTTTGGTGACCTCAATTACCCCTTTTCCAAACCGTCACCATGCCTCTTCTTGTGTTTTGACCTCCAAAACGTCACTAATTGTCCCCAGCTAAGCTGATGCTAAAGTGAAGACAAACATACCGCCTTGAAATTCGATCAATTCTTCTGATGGTGTCGCGACGACACGACACGAAGCAGCAACCAGACAACGTAGCGCTTGCAAACGGAGCAGCGAGCACAATCGGACGCTCTGCGAGGCGAATCGTCACCTTATCTGCATCGGAAATGGTAGGCTAAGCTTTGGGACGCTCAAAAACTTCATCGCAGATGTTGTCGAAGCCTAAAATCAGTCGGTAAAACGGCCCAAAATCGACTGCTAAAGGTTTTACGAGGTATAATCAAAGAAAATTTTTGTTGAACTTTCGAAAAATTGTGCCAAAATTGAGGTTTTCAGAGCATATTAGAGGAAAATTTTTCGAATTTTTTTTTTAAAAAAAAAATCGGCATTTTTGTTTTTTTTTAATCACTTTTTTAAAAAAAAAAAAAATTTCATTTTTGTTTAACAACCCTAGGTCCAACCTATGGTAACGTGGGAGGGACCCCCCATGGGGGTCCCATGGGGGGGGTGCATTTTTTCAAAATTTTCTGTGGGGGGTCCACCCACCCCCACCCCCCATGATCAGTAGCGAAAGCGGGACCTCGGGTGAGGGGGGGTGTTTGCCTAATTTTAGAGGGGGGGTCAGGTGTAGGGTTGTTAAAAAAAACAAAAATCGCCATTTTTGTTTTTTTTTTAAAAAAAAAAATTTTTTTTTAAAAAAAAAAAATTTCAAAAATCAAAGTTGTGCTAAATCAATCAGGGAGTCCGAAGAACCACATATGATATGCAAGCGCCTCCCGAATGACTCCCATATGACGGAACTTTGCAGATTTTGTTTTGGTGACCTCAATTACCTCTTTTCCAAACCGTCACCATGCCTCTTCTTGTGTTTTGACCTCCAAAACGTCACTAATTGTCCCCAGCTAAACTAATGCTGAAGTGAAGACCAACATACCGCCTTGAAATTCGATCAATTCTTCTGATGGTGTCGCGACGACACGACACGAAGCAGCAACCAGACAACGTAGCGCTTGCAAACGGAGCATCGAGCACAATCGGACGCTCTGCGAGGCGAATCGTCACCTTATCTGCATCGGAAATGGTAGGCCAAGCTTTGGGACGCTCAAAAACTTCATCGCAGATGTTGTCGTAGCCTAAAATCAGTCGGTAAAACGGCCCAAAATCGACTGCTAAAGGTTTTACGAGGTATAATCAAAGAAAATTTTTGTTGAACTTTCGAAAAATTTTGCCAAAATTGAGGTTTTCAGAGCATATTGGAGGAAAATTTTTCGAATTTTTTTTTTTTAAAAAAAAAATCGGCATTTTTGTTTTTTTTTTAATCACTTTTTTTTTTAAAAAAAAAAATTTTCATTTTTGTTTAACAACCCTAGTGGGGGGGGTACACCTAGGGTTGTTAAAAAAAACAAAAATCGTCATTTTTGTTTTTTTTTTTAAAAAAAAAATTTTTTTTTTAAAAAAAAAAATTTCAAAAATCAAAGTTGTGCTAAATCAATCAGGGAGTCCGAAGAACCACATATGATATGCAAGCGCCTCCCGAATGACTCCCGTATGGCGGAACTTTGCAGATTTTGTTTTGGTGACCTCAATTACCCCTTTTCCAAACCGTCACCATGCCTCTTCTTGTGTTTTGACCTCCAAAACGTCACTAATTGTCCCCAGCTAAGCTAATGCTGAAGTGAAGACAAACATACCGCCTTGAAATTCGATCAATTCTTCTGATGGTGTCGCGACGACACGACACGAAGCAGCAACCAGACAACGTAGCGCTTGCAAACGGAGCAGCGAGCACAATCGGACGCTCTGCGAGGCGAATCGTCACCTTATCTGCATCGGAAATGGTAGGCTAAGCTTTGGGACGCTCAAAAACTTCATCGCAGATGTTGTCGAAGCCTAAAATCAGTCGGTAAAACGGCCCAAAATCGACTGCTAAAGGTTTTACGAGGTATAATCAAAGAAAATTTTTGTTGAACTTTCGAAAAATTGTGCCAAAATTGAGGTTTTCAGAGCATATTAAAGGAAAATTTTTCGAATTTTTTTTTTTAAAAAAAAAAATCGGCATTTTTGTTTTTTTTTAATCATTTTTTTTTTTAAAAAAAAAAATTTTCATTTTTGTTTAACAACCCTAGTCAGGTGCCTTCTCGGTGAGGGGGGGGGTGCACGGGCAGCAAATTTTCCTGAGGGGGGGGGGGTGCACTGGCAGAAAAATTTCGTGGGGGGGGGTGCACGGGATCGCACGGGTAATACCAAATTTTTGCCTCAGAAAAACACAGAAATTCTTGTAAAATACAGAATATTTTGTGCAAACAAGCTGCTTGTTTGGTTAGAAACAACAAAATATATGCAGGGACAGACACAAACGTCAAGAAAAATGCAAAAATTACGGTATTTATAGAAAAAATTGAGAAGAGATTGACCTGACCACCGTGAGGGGGGGGGTAGGGTTAGGGGAAAAAAAAATCCGGATTTTTTTTAAATTAAAAAAAAAAAAAATTTTTTTTTAAAATTTTTTTTTACAAGTTAGGTTTGTTCGAAGCGTCTCGTCGAGCTGAGTTCGACTTGACTTGACTTTGACAAAATTTGACTGTGTTCAAAAATTCCTGTTTGCTGTAGCTAAGTCGGCAACCCCTGTCGACCCGGTCGCCCCCCCCAAGACACTTACTTTCAGGTTCAACCAGCTATGCTATCTGCCACATGGCAAGAGCCCACTCTTCAAATCATCGTATCGAAAACACGTACCATGATTTCGCGATCAAGTTGCGGGCAACTGACAGACGCAAGTTTAACACGTTAGTTTAGCTCAGCACGCAAGTTTTAACATGTGGCCATGTTATCGGGTATCTGAAAAACGGTCGTGTGATGTGGTATTAACCAACATCTCCGCTCCAATTGTTTAACAATATATCGCACAACTCCATTGTAGACCTATAACATACGCCAATCAACAAAATATCATGTTCATCTCATGGCCTACCGACTGAAAAAACATGTTCTAAGTTGCAAGAAAACGATTTCTGAAACGATATTTCAATTCAGTTAAGTCATTTCAACGCTAAAAAATTGACTCTAGAAGTCATCCAAATCGAAAAACATTGAGTACGTCGGTCAAAATGACCAAATAATGACATTTACCTAAGCACACAAAGAAGTTGGGAAGAAAATTTGGTTTGAACTTTCAAAAAATTATGCCATAAATCGAATTTTCAGAGCAAAGTAAAAGAAAAAATTTTCATTTTTTTTAAATTTGAAAAAAATCCAATTTTTTTTTAAAAAAACGAAAAAAAAATTTAAAAAATTTTTTTTTTTCAAAGCCCCTAACCCTAGGGGTGCCCGGTTTTAGGGGGGGTCGCGGTGGCACGGCCCCCCAGCCCCCCAGAACAACTATGCTTGTCAAGTCAACTCTTGGCTGTTGCCGTTTGTCGTCTCAAAGAAGCGCGGCGTTGTCCATCAACAACATCGTGAACCAGCAACCAGTCCGTTAAAATACGCGTTCATATTTAATTTTAGGGACTGGAACAACTATGATTTATGTGAGTTTCTGTAATTTCAGAATTTGATCCATTCGAAGCGACAAGAAGAAAAACAATCGCCGATTGCAAGGACGATTATCACGCACGCACGGCATGCGGGCGGCAGCAGATTTCACCGTGGTGATTGGATCCATTTGATGATGGATTTACTCATTCGCTTTTTACGTCTGTCAGGCAGACCCAACTGTCTAAAAATATACAGTGTCTCTGTTTCTGAGTTGCTGAATTGCGAAGGAGATTTTTTCATCCGAATTAGCAATGATTCAAACTAACCAGGTGACTCGTGGCCTTCGACCCGGATTAAAAATTGCGTCGAATTTTATTAATGACCGTCTTCAACACCCGTTCTTGTAGATAATATCAAGCTGTGCTATGCTTTGGTTGTTGCCTTGTGAATTGAATTTCTTTTGTCAAACAGATTTTTGAAAAACTTTAATAGAAAATGAGCCGTTTGGGTTAAAAAATGGCAGTTGTGTGTAGAGTTGGTAAAAAACCGGTTTTTTATATTGCCAGGAAAAAAAACCGGTTTCTTTTCCGTTTTAAAACCGTTTTAAACCATAAAAAACCCACCTCCTAAACTTTTCAGAACTTGGCATCTTGAACTCAAAATAGGAAATACATCAAAATTAGTGATTTTGAGCAGCGTAAAATGCTGTTTTCGGGCATACAACCGACCCAATATGCTATTTTTGCTACCAAATGCTACCCAATTTTTTGTTTCAAATCAAATTAATTTCGCTTTTATTGGTTTCCAGGGCAGCACGTTCAATAAATTGAAAACAAAGACTGGGCAGTGACCGTGTAGGTGTGGGGAGCGGGGAGGGACGGTTGCAAGGAGACCAGATAGCTGACCCCGATTAGGGGGCGAGATTTGCAGAACTGCAAAGTGAAACCGGTGGCGGATTGCGTTTGAAAAATAACATTTCATCAGTTACCCTTTGCAAATCGACAACATTGTCGGTTAGTCTGCATATGCACTTGGTTTAGCACTCACCTTGTCTTCATCGTATTTCACTTGACCCTTGACACAAAAGCTTCTGCAAAATGATGCTTCACCAGTTCAGTTTGACACAGTTCACTGCACCGTTTTTTCAAAAATATAATTTTACATTTTATCAATCAAACGAAGAGTTGTGATTTTTGACCACGAAGTTTGAAAATTTTTAAGGTAAAAAACCGGTTCTTTATTTTTTCAAGAAAAAAACTGGAAAAAACCGGTTTTAAAACGGAAAAGAAACCGTTTTTTTCCTGTGCCAACCCTAGTTGTGTGCCAGTTTTGCAATTTATGATTTAGAAACAACAGATCATATTCAACAAACCTAAAAATTTTTATAAGTTTTCTTTCATCAGATTTTCCTATCACTTTCGAACTTTTAAATGCAAGCATAAAACTTGAGGGAATTATCAAAATATCGCAGCTGTCATGTAAAAATGTGTCATTTTGGCGTACAGCGTTCATTGATCAAGAGTCCGTTGCGTTATCAGCACCATTTCTGTGTTTCAGTAACAATATTGTGTCAGCTTCTAATTAACCAATTTTTCTTCTAACTGTATGTGACAGGTCGTGTGACCTGAAATAGATGCAAATGTCTCGTATCGTTGTTTCACTTCTCTGCCACTTGTGCGTTTTTTCTGTGTGAAAATGTTGATCTTGCTGCTTCGGTCGGTCGGTCTCTGGTCTCACACACGTGGGAATTTCGAAAGTCAAACTTCCGGTAATGCTGCGTTGTGGAACTGTGTTATCTGCCTATGTGCTTAGGATTACACCAACAGTGTTTTGTTTTCAATTGGCCGGCCATTGAGATTAATTGCATTGTACAAGTGACATTTATCACAAATAAATGCATGCATTCGAGTAATTGATTTCTAGTGCTTTTGCGCTGAAAGGTTTTGTAGGTACCCTGACACAACGTAAACCTCGCAGTTTTTATATTTTTTCTTATTGAAGCGCCAAGTCTGTTGAACTTTTCAAGTTTCACCTGTTTTTTGTGGTTTCCGTTGAATCTGTTTCCTGCGATCTGAGGGTTTGAAATACTGCAAAAGCAAGAGGAAGCATGCTGTATTGACAGAAAGACCAATGTGTATCGTCCCGTGTTTGCATCCCGAGTGTTTGTCCAAACTCAAAATGTCATTTTCTGTGGTAGTTAGCCTTGCAGAAAGAACTGTATGAAAACAAAACACAACGCAAGAGCACAGACATGTGTCGCGGTGTTAGTACGTAAATACTAGCAACTTTTCCACTTTCCTGTGTTTTCGATGAGTAAATAACATAATTCATCAAATCTACAGAACTTTCAGTCGTGTTATCCCTCCCCGAAGTACGTATAAGAGGCGCGTGTTCAAGTGTCAGTGGCACTTTTCTCTGAAATATATCATTCCATCAGCTGAAACTCTGTCGGTGACAAGTTGAAGTGCTAATTTAAAAGAACTGCGTGCGCAGAAAAACGGCAACTGCAAACGCGAGATTCTGCGCTCGGGTTAGGGTGAAAAATAGTGTCCCCTTAAACTGTGCTTTTGTTTTGTGGAATCTTGAGTTTTGTTTGTTTGTTCGCAGACAAAGCACACGGTGAGAGGTATTATCATTTTTGACAGCTTGCTTATTTTTGTACGTGTATATTATGTTCACACAAGTTTATCAAATTGGTTTAGTTCAAAAGTTTTGTATGATGCAGCTGCTGATTAAATGGGAACTGATTCTGAACATTTATCCATCTCGACATTCGTTTTCATTTGTATCAAAATTAAGCAATGTTTTGCTGCTTTCTCTTAGTTATACTTTAAAATTCACAATGATAAATTATATTGCTGTCTCAGAAGTTGCTTGTGCGCACCTTTTGTCACGCGAATAATTAGTTTATATTTTTACAAATTCATTTTCTGAATGTGAGCGTAAGTTTGGTGTTGGTTTTGCCGTGCCGATTCAATGGCCTCAAGCCGTCTAAGCAGCGGTCTATCGGTCATAATAAGCACAAAGTTGAAGGTAGTTGCACCATTGCCGCTCACCCATATCGCCAATAAAAATATATTCTTGATAAATAAACTGGGTATTTTCAGTTTCTGTGTGGTCTCCATTACTTCGTATTCAGAATAAACTGCAATAATAAGCTTATGGGCCCTTCTATTCAGAGACATGCAAAAAATTCGAGCTCTTCATGGAAGCGTGCTGCGTTTACTGGGTGGGCGCCGTTTTAGCCGTCACCAAAACGATTTTCTGAAAGGGTGCTTGTCACGCAATGGCAGAGATCATTATTGCAACAAGCATAGCAACAGCATGCTGCTGATAATCGTTCGTTGTTTCCAAATCTTGCCGTTATCAGCAAATACCGTTTTCATTTTCAAAATTCTGACTGGTTATGTTAGTAGTTTCCTGCCAAACTGACAAAAGTCAACATTTTCGTCATTTAGTTAGCAGTCTCCATTCCATGGAATCTTGCAGGTATGCCTAATATGCAATCGTTTGGTCTTATCCTGCCAAGGCACAACTATTTTAATTGGTCTTGGTGGCTTTTCAAGAAACGAATGCAAGTCCTGTGACACGTTTTCTTTCAGCATGACAGTTCGTCGTGCGTTTCACATGAACATATTTTCATTAAACTGTACTGTTATCCCTATTCTGTGCCGCTTCAGGGTTTCTTTCTTTACGATACGTGTCCTCACTCATTGTCTATTTATCTAAACTGTTTTCGGAACTTATTTGAAATTTAAAGAGAGGAAAATGAAATGCCTTGTGAAACTCAAAACCATACACGGCTAAATGAATTCGAAATAGTGCAATACGCTTGGGTGTCCTTTTCTGTTGCTTGATCGTCCTTTGGACAAATAAATGAACTGAATAAATATTCAAATGGCCATGCAATGAATCAATTACCGTACATGTACGACAGCCCTTGAATTTTCGGCAGCGAAACCAAATAAAATTGAAATAAAGCCATACGGTTGGCCGAGTTTGGGGCCTGTTTGCTATTAGCCAGACGCAGCAACCAGAAATCAAAATCACTTTACGCTTGCCCTCGGGTCTCATTCTCAACTGACAATTCCAACGTTTTTACTTTTTGCATGGTCTTTTTGTGGATTCTATGTATATGGCTGGTGTAAGCAGCATACCGTGTCCACAAACATTTATGGTAGACAAATCAGTGTTTTAGTACTTGTGCGTAAATAATAGAAAATTTCAGTTTTCGTTTATTTGTTTAGTTTTCGTATGTAGAAGCTGTTGGCTGGATTGCCTGGATTTGGTAAAAAGAGAACCAAAAAAGCGTTATGTCCCCATAAAGCGTTGCGCATTTTGGTTATTGAATTTGGTTTTCGTTGAATCCAGCATACATAGATACTTGTTCCTTTTTGGTTCCACTCAGCTTGCTTCGCATCTGCTTCATGTAATTTGTGTTTTTCCGAACTAAAGTCTTGCCCCGAAATTGTGTTTTTATCCTCAAACTTCACTGTCAAACTTTGAACCTAAAACTCAATTATCGAGACAAAAACAATCGTGCCCTAAAGAACTCTGTGCTTGACAAAGAAGTGTTTTTTTGTTGTTCAAAATTGTGTTATTCAGACCGAAAGTGAGATTCACGGCACATCATCAATCCTTGTCTCAGTCTCACCCTGTGCGTTGCTTGAAAACTTGTTCAAGATCAAACAAAAACTTTGTTGTTGGGTGGGTTAATCAAACGGCCAAGCTGAAGCAAATCAGAATTTCTTTTAACTTGAGCATTCATCATGTCGATACGTTGATGTTTGTCAGATTGAAAATAACATTTGTAAAGCAGCTGTTTCATACCGCAATCTTAAACTTTGCCGCAAAAAATCGGTTCGATCGCTGTTCACTCACAGTCTCTTTTTTGCCTCAAAATTTTTTTCGCATTTCACTTTCTTTCAACTGTCAGCTAACAAAACCCCATAAAGTTGGATTGGATGAACCGATCCACTGGAATGACACAACAGAAAAAGAGGCCGGACAACACCGAGGGTTTTTTTTCGGTGCCAGGCTTGAAGCGACCGCGGCGGCGCGTGTGATTCGATTATTGGAAGCTTCTGTGTTGCGTTGGCATCCTGCGTATTCTGTTATGCGAAATAAGCGAAATATCGCCAGGATCCGAATGTATCATTTGTAAAGTTTACCACTTTGTGTTTATTACTTGCGCTACTTTCTCAATTTTCGATTTTAAGTTTGAAATTGATTTTGATGTTCGCGTTCACATCATTGTTCCTGATCTTTAGGTTTGTCCTGTCCCAAGTTTTTGTTCCAACAACTGACTTATACACTGTAGCTCGTAAGTCGACACCCGAATCCTGCGTGTAGTTGCAGAGCTTGCTACACTCAGCGCTCCTGCCACGAGTTGGCGGAATAAGTGCAATTTCTTATTTTGTTGCTATTTCTGATTTTGTTTGAAGTTTTCCGATGAAAGTTCCATTCTACATCTTGTGAAACGCCGCATGCGCTGGCACTTTCCGTAAAAATCTGTTTATTTTCGTTGCTCGTGACTCAATTTCCAATAAACAAAAACCAGTGCCTGAAACAAACTTTACAAATCGGATACCTAAAAAATATACGCGATAAAATTTCGTTGCGCCGAAAAGCATCAATTGAGAAAAAGAACCCAAGTGACGTATGAAGCGCGTCAATGACGCTTACAGTTGCTCCGCCCGTGCATTCCGTTTTTCGCACTCTGAAATGGGCAAATGAGAAGCGTTTCATTGGCGTTTATCAGCTGAACTGCTTCCCGCTGCGGTTTTTGGCGCACCAGGAACAGTCGAGTTGGCCCCATCCGTTCTCATGCAAAGTGTTAGTCGTTTTTTAGTCGCGCTGTTCCATGGGGCTTCTGTTTGAGCTTTGAACACGTCGTTCCGTTTGCCTCAACGCATCATCTGCTTCTGCTTGTCACGCTTTTGAACGTTTTCTGTGATTTGCTTCTATGATTTTTTTTAAACTGCTGTATTTCTGCGCTTGATGCTGAGCAATACTTTGAAATTTCTAGAGACCCACAATTGGGCCGACACACACAGCAGATGTGTCACTTGTTCACGTTTTCTTCAACACCTCCGCATTTTTTGTCTTCTACACCTTGTGTGCGTCATCACTAAAACGTTTTTAGAGAAATTTGTTCCCAGCAGGCCCAGAAAGAGAGAAAAGAACTTTTCCTAGACTTGCGAGACGTACTATTTTGACACGTCGATGTTCATTTGGTGAAAAATGTCTCGGTTTCGGCACCAAACTAATAATTGAAACTTGAAACTCGATGTTCAAAAAGTGCCTGCCCTTTTCACGCAGTGGGCGGCAGCTTTTGGCTGCGTTTATTGTGCCGTTCATAGGCGTACACTGTATTCCAATGTTCAAATTGAAAACCATTCGCTAAATTTGGACAAACCGTGATGCATGTTCATGCAATATGTTTCAATGGCCCAAACATCTGTCTCATATGTTGAGACCTCCGTGATTTTGATATTAACGCAGAAATTGCATCACCTAGCAACGTGAATTCTCTTGTCGAGCGGCTGGTCATTCCACAGCTTATTTATTGGCGATTTGATTTTTTTGCATTTTTAAGGATAATTTTATTGTTAAATCTGAAAAGCCTGATGCGGTTGAAACTTATTGAAAAATACTTTAAAAATCCGTGAATGAATGATGAAAAATATGTCACACTGATTTAACCCCGAAATTCGACGCCCCACCACACCAATAACACCATGTTGCGTAGATATTTATGTTCTTTTATTGTTTGCGCCTAAATAAATATAGGAAAAAAATATATGCGTGTCTTTTCGCCGTGAAATTCACGAGAGATTTGATGGGTGATCTTTCAATTGCGCGGCTAACGCTTCTGGATTATTTCTGAATGTCCCGTCCTTTTTTCGAACGCGCTTTCTCAGATATAAAACCTTTGTCCGTAGGTTTGTCTGCATCATCTACATGTACATTGTACGGTTGAAAAATAATGTTGCAAACAGCCATATTTTTGTTTGCGTGAGAGAATGGAAAATTTTGAATGTGAAGTGTACTTTCATTTTTGACTTTTTTGTATTTCCGGGTATTTTATGTGGAAAATGTAATTTTAAAGTCCGATTTCAGTTAACAACGTTTGAGAAAATATGCTAAAAGCAATTTTAAAATGCGCAAAGTACAAATACCTTGTTTGGCTTTTGAGACCAATTTTGAAATTTAAAAAAAAACAGATGAGACGCCGCTGGTATGGTATCACAGCCCAGTAATGATATCGAATGTTTTGTTTATTCATATGTTTGCGATGAAAAATTATGATACAAAGGTTCAGTGACCCTGAATTTTTTTATTCATTTGGGGCATGGCATGACAACATATCGGTCCTTTTTTTCAGTTTTGCTATTGAAAACCAAAAATGCATTTCTGCAATCCGATAATTTTGAATGTGCGACGTGTGAACTTTTATAATCTGCATCGTGGCGTATGTCATTTTTAACGATCGGTTTTAAAAAAACTATGTCTCATTTTCTGCAAATTGGGCGGGGCCAAAATGTGATGAATGGTCACACAGTTTTCGCTAAATAATTTACGACCTTTCATTTTTATCTCACCAACGATTCATTTTTCCTTTTTCATTCTTGTTCAGATAAAAGTAAAAAATTACATTTTCTCGTGACTTTTGATGGTTTTTTACGTACTTTACTCGTTCTTTCTTGCAAACAAAAAACCAAAGTGAACGAAAGGGCAAAAAATGTACGTGGAAGCTGTATGTTTTCTGTCCAGGTTTTTGAACAAAATTCTCAGAAAAGTAAAGTTTTTTCAGCGACAACTTTTGTCATGCCTGTGCATGACACAACATATCTTCTATGATTTTTTATATCTCATAAAAATTCCACATTTTTTACAATTCACACATATCATCTTATCACAATCACAACAATACAGCAAAAAATCGTTCTTTTTGTGTAATCTAATCAGGTTCCCTCTTCATTATCCGTACTAGAAAGGTGTGGCAGAAAAGGGTTAGGAGATTACTGTTTCTGGTTAAAACCTCTTATTTTTTCATTTATCAATTTTTCAAATAACCAATATTGTTTGATATTTTTCTTTTGGAAAATTATATCGTTTCTGTTACTGTTCGTTGCGATGGAGAACTTCTTTTTACAAATCGAAGCACCCACCATTTTTCGTGAGCCTATAACAGTTTTGAATTTTTTCTTTCATCAGATTTTCCCAGAACTAAACATTTATGCACTTTACCCCCTCATCACATTTTCCCGCTGATTATTTTAGCCATAAAAACAACCACGCAACACATTTTCTGCGGTGTATGACATCAATTTTTCTGACGTTTTTGCAAAGTAAAACTATTGTTTGCTACTTCATCAGTTTACCAATATGCTTGCATTGCTACTTTCTTTTTCAACGTCTTTATATCTCAGAATATCTTATACATTACTTGAACCTGTGAAACCCAGGCAGAGGGTTGATTACAAATTCTGTCTGTAACATAACACTCATACATATCCATGTAATGATAATTACATGTAGCCACTTTTCTGCTGGTTTGTGCTAATGATATTTTGTTGTGTGGCTTGGCTGCCATGTTAGTTATCAAAAAAGTATTATTCATCCAACATCAAGCACCGTTGGGGCAAGATTAAATTTCTTACCACGTGCGTTCTGATAACTCGGGTATTTTGAAGTTTTCCGGAACAAGAGTCTGGAGTATTTTTTCTGCGGAAACTAGGCTAGTGTAGCAGCGGATGGCTTTTCTTTGTTTCAATATTTCACGTCAACAAAAACTCCACAAATGTTAAAGTTAAAAAAAGCGCAGCAAAAAACACAGATTTAGTGTAGTGCACAGGGCCTGTTGCAGCACAGCCATTTTCTGTCTCCAAAATGGTGCTTTTCTCCAATGGTCTAATTTGATCCGCCTCCGTCCTTTGTCCCACTGCGACCAATCAGCAAAAGCGAGAGCGAAAGAAGCACAAGACATGGCTTTTCAAAAGAAATTGAATCAGCTTACATTCTAGCTTTGAAAAAACGTTCGGAAAAAGTAGCTTACGAAGTCAGTTGTGCAAAAGTTATAGTTTATGATTTTCTCTGTTTGAATACTTCTGATCCTGCTGTTAAAAAAGTTGAATTTTACCTACAACTTGTTGTTGTTGAATTGTTGTTGTGGCATATTTTTAAGCCAGCCATTCACCGAGTTAGGGCAAAATTAGTGAAACCACACTAATGCAGCTTCACAATCACGAATCTTTTGTATGCTTTATTTCAGGTTCAGAATTTGTAATGCAATTAGCGAATCGTGTCGGTTTAGCTGCAGATTTCAGTATTTATTGTGTAATTCATTGCATTTACAAATAAATAAAGCTCAGAAATTTTTTTGCGCGGCGCCATGGTCAACCATTGTTCAAAAGCACTGTCTGCTTGAATATCCGACAGTTTTTTCTGAATTCTACGGCTCAATCGACTGGAATAAATGCGCCTAAATATTTTGTTGACGACAACATGTTTTCGGCGTAACTATTTCGTATTCACACACCACTTTAGAATGCAGATGCCATTGTGCTAAATGAAACCTAGCACAAAACTGCAAGTTTCTGTAAAAAACTATTTAAAAATTTTGATAAACTTCCAAAAAAAATATTTAGGACCTAAAAAGTACAAATCTAAAAAAACATCTGAGAGCATCCAAAAAATGCGAATTAAAACAGTGGAAAGCACGCAGAGTGGAACGCAAAGAACTTTCGGTTACTGCTGCTGCCTCAAATTACATCCTGAAGGTTGCTTGTTTTCTTTCAATCGCTGTAAGCGACCCGGGAGAACACAGGAATGAAATTTATTGCGTTACCCGAGACCAATTTGCATTTGCCGCGTGATCGGAATGAAAAGGACAACCACTTGAACAGTGCTGGTTTCTGAGAACTTGAATCTTGATGATGTCGGATATGCTCGAGCATAACTGTAGAAGTAAAGCGGTTTTATGTAACGCGAAAATCACCAAGTAACTAATCGTGTCTCGCACCGTGACATGTTGTCCTCAAGTGTGGCACTGTCAATTTTTCACGTTGAGCCGGACGACGACGTCTAAAACATGGCTCTGATTATATTTAGAACTCTCTCTTTGCTTTCACCGTGTTATCAATGAATTACCAGGGTAACAGTCGTTTATCGTTATTGCGCGAAACGTTCTATCTTGAAAAACTGGTTTTTCTAAATTGTTACGCTCTTGGACTATCAAAGAAAACATTTGCAGGACCTCCAGTTTTGAATATGCCTTGTTTAACTCCATGCACTTGTGCTGTCTGTCATTGCCGTCTACATGTTCCGCTATAAATGCTATGTGTCTTAAACTATCAAATGTGTTACCCTTTTGAAAGTAAAAATACAGAGACGGCTAAGCATCGTGGCAAATCTAAATAGGTACTAAGTCAGGCGTGCGCGTGATTTGCTTGCGCCGGAAAATTTCGGTTTAGTTCGGAAATGTCAGTGCATTTACGTATTTGCCGCATCGATTGAAAGAAAAAGCTGATGTGTGTGTCAATGCATGAGCACAATGTAATGTACCGTATTTTATAAACTGCCGATTTGCGAGTTTCGCGACATTTGAAGTTTCTGTCTTATAGGTCGGCCCCATAAAACATTGTACTGACATTGCACTCCGACGAAGAGGCACCGATGACGGCAAAACGGCGTGAAGTCGTGGCCGGCAAAGCACAAAAGCTGGCGAAAGTTTTCGACAAGTTCGACTGGGGAGCGGAATCATGGTGGCGATTCGTGGAGCGCTTGGAGGACGCTTGTCACGACAACGGCATCAGCAAGGACGACGAAAAAGCAATCGTCCTGAAGTACATGATGTCAGCCAAGTCGAGGCTGTCGTTCGACACTCTGAACGTCGATCAGCGAGCATCGTGGAAGGAAGCGGTAAAGGTGTTGGGTGTCATGTTCGGCGAGAAGCTAGCGAAGGCGAGGAGGCTCGAGGAACTGCGAATGTTCGAGATGGCGATGGACGCCGACCCGAAGGAGACAGTGAACGAGCTGAATCGAATGATGGCACCAATGCTCGCAACAGAGACGAAGGAGAACCGCGACCTCCGACTGGCACATCAGCTGTACCACTGTTTGCCGGCAGAAATGCGGAACTGGTTGGTGTTCAAAGAGGTGGACACGGACGATCTCGAAGGAATGGTGGAAGCCATCGGAGCCATTCAGAAGTTCCTCGAGACCGACAAGATCTTGAAGCCAGCCAACAGCAGACCGCCGCGCAGAGGGAACGATGTCGGACAAGGAGCTGAACTCGAACAACAGTTCAGTCAACTACGAAGCGGCTATAGCGCACCGAGAGCCACGTTCAGAGGCGGCATGCACAACAACGCCGCACCGCGACCAAACAACAACTTCAGTCGACCGCCGATGCAGCAGCAGCAGCAGCACACTCGACCACCACCACAACTGCCAAACAGACCGCCGCAGCAGATGTTTGGTGGAAGTGCACAGTCGAACCGTGGAATGGCTCCGTTCCGTGGCAACAATCGTGGCGGGTATCGCAACACGGGTGACAAACGTTGCTACTCATGCAACGAACTCGGTCACACAATGATGGGGTGCCCAAAGAGAGCGATGGCCGACCGACAACAGGCCATGATCGGAACGTTGGAAACGGCGAGTGGAAACAGCAGCAGCAGCGAAAGCAATCTGGACCCGCTAGCGTACCTGGAGGTACAGTTGAATGGAGTTCGATGTCGTGCATTGCGAGACTCAGGAGCGCAAGTGAACATCGTGCCGGCAGCATTGCTCGAGTACATCGGAGCAGCCACAGGAGAAACGCCGAAGATCACGGATTGTGAGCTGAGCGGAAGGAGTCTCACTGGTGGCAAAGTGGCAGAATTCAAAGGCAAAGTGCAACTGAACGCAGCGTCTGGAGACGCGAGTGCCTGTATGGACTTCTACGTGCTGACGAAGGGAAAGAGCGATGGAAAAGATCAGCTAGTCTTTGGACGACCGATGGAGATCGTGTGGGACGTCGGATGTCCGATGGCAACCACAGCACCGCCAGCAATGAAAGGAGAAGTGCCGTACTTGATGCCGCAAGACCAGTCGCAAGTGGAAGTAGTATCGGAGCCGTGCGAGTTTTGTCAAAAGAGCGACCACCTGACAGACGACTGCTTGGCTAGAAAGACGTGCGAGCTGTTTCGAGAGAAAGGCATGACGCGGCAGCAAGCGATCGAAATGACGGACAGCTACCTGAGGGGCAGCACGACAAAGCTTACACCGCCACGAACACCAGAGCGCGTAGTCACCAAAATGGATGAGGCCAGCAAGAAGAAGCACAAGCTGATGGAGTTGGAGTACAGCACATATCGAGCGGAACGGTTCAAGGATAAACTGCGAGAAGAACAACGCAAGGATCCGTTCGTGTTCCAACTGATTCAGTGCGCGTCGCATGAGATCCCGCAGCACCTGAGACCGGACGCCAGTCCTGTGGTGGAACAGTGCTTGAAGGACTTCGAGTACTACATGTCTGATGGATTGCTGTACGTCTGGGAACCGGATCTCGCAGTGGGAAACATCGTGGTGCCGCAGAGCATGCATTGGTTGGCGATGAAGAAGGTGGCAAAGACCTTGAACGAAGTGACGCGAGAAACGATGATCCCAGCAGTTCGCAGATTCTTCTGGTGGCCGGAAGTTGCGTGCGACGCAGCAGAATACGCAGGAAACTGGGTGCCTGAGCTGAAGATGTCGATCGACCACGAAGTGATCGAGGAGGTGCAGGACAGCGAGGAGGAATCGCCGCTGAACGAAAGGCATGGAGGCCAACGAGTGACAGTGAAGATCAGCAAAGACCTCGGCCTGACAGAACGCGGCATGATGTATCTCCTGGTGATCATGGACGATTTCACGAAGGCGATCAGCGCGTATCCGATGGAAACGAAGGCAGCGTCCGAGGTAGCTCGAAACATCTGGAACTACATGAGCAAGAACGGACAGCCGACGGAGATGACGATGTGGCTGGAACCAGTTCACGTGCAGCAGATCGCAGCAAACGTGGAGGCGAGATACGGCTTGAAGGTCGTGGATCATCAGATAGCGTACAAAGTGGGCGAAAAGGGCAAGAAGGTGAAGAAGTCAGACGGACTGAACGCCATGCTCGAGTTACTGAAGATAATGACGACCGAAACGATGATCAATTGGGACGACTACGTCGACATCGCCGTCTACGTTTACATGCACGCGGTTCGAACGGATCTGGGTGGCCACAGTGCGTACTTCCTGGAACGAGGTCGTGAAATGCGAACGTTGAACTTCGCAGAGATGGAGAAGGTGCATCCAGGAATGGGAGACGATCCGAATGTGGTGGAGCGATTCTCGGACGCGATGATCAAGGGACAGAACTGGTTGGCGGACGAAAACGAACAGGTCATGGTGGACCTGCACAAGAACCCGACGAGACGAGGAATGCGACGAGGACAGCGAGTGTTCGTCTACGACAGGAAAGCCGAATACAGCACACCGTTCCGCTACGAAGGACACGCACTGGGACCGTTCATGGTGATGAACGTCGACCTGGCGGACAAGAACGTGGAAGTTGTGCGAGCCGACGGACTGAAATGCGGAGACGACGAATTCGACGCGTTCTGGATCTCGAAGGCGAAGGTCAGCGGAATCGCGAAAGAGCTGAAGGATTTCCGCGCCGACTGGTTCACTGAGATGCGATACGACGGACAACTGGAGCAGTATGTGTTGAGGAAACGACTGTCGCTGTCGTCGGAGGAGAGCGAAGCAGCTGCTGGAGCGCCGAAGCACGGCTACACGACGCGTCTGCAGAAGCGTCGACAGCAGCAACGACAGCTGCAGAAGTGAAGAGGACGAGGACATCCACCGGAATACTAACGTTGTGATTATTATTGTTTAGGTTTTTAGGTTAGGTTTTGTGTGTTTTGTGTTTTGTTTTATTTGAGAGACCGCAGGGTGAGTCGTAAAAGGTCTCAAAGTTCAGTTTGGTTTTTGTTTGTTTACCCGGAGACACGGAGCACCGTAAAGCACTTCTGATTGGTTCAATAGTAAGTTTTCCATCATTGTTTGTTTGCTTGCTGGTTCATTGAAATAAAAACGAGTTTTGGTGATACGTTTTTTTGTTTTCTGGCATTTCATTGGATTTCAACCAAAGAGCTGAATTATTGTTGTGCTCTGTATTTTGTTTGTTTGTTTTCTTGAGACAGTTCATCCGTGGGTTGTACTTTTGTGTAGTTTCAGTCTGTTCAAAATGCCATCAAGTTTTGATTTCAACGACTACTTCATCCGGAAGCAGCGACCACAATGGATCGAAAAGGAGACACTGCTATGGTCAACGACTGCAACAACACCAATGGAGATGTGGAATGGACACGATATGGATCTGGAAAGCCATGATGAACAACCATCCATGGAGGGATGTAACGAATTGGTGGAGTATGGAGAGTGCGACCGTTGGAATGGAGACTTCAAACTCTATCAGCCGACTGTGAAGGGAATGCTCGAGTCTGTGGAAGAGTGGCAGCAGTTGATGGAAGCTAAGGCCATGGAGGGTCAAAGGCTTCGAATGGAGGGACAACCGATGGTGGTGGAGATGGAATACGACGGCTACGTTCGACAGTTGGATGGTGTCTCGACAGAGGTGCACTCTGGTACGCCATTCTTGGCAAATCAGATGGATGCTCTCGGTTGTGGACTACAGTTTCCGACATCGCTGGAGATGACGAGTCAGTGCTCGAAAGCTGTCAAAAGTCGTGTGATGCATCGAATGTCGTACGCAGCAGGCAAAGAACAGAAAGATACGACATATGTACAAGATCAAACAGCTGCTGAACTGGCGATGGGAGAGCGAAGGGAGAGATGCATCGGTCAGCGTGAAGTGTTCTTGCGAATCCGCAATGTGTGTGGACGTGAGATTGGAGAGAACACGACAGTGACACCGATCATGACGAGCGAATCGTTGGAGCACATCGTCGAGGAAGTGTTGGTTCCATCAGCGAAACGATGGGGATTCATCGCAGCGGACACAGAGCACGTTTCGATAGCTGAGTTCTTGCCAAAGATGGAACAAAGGGATGTCAATCGAACGGAAGTGATGGAAGCCAGTAAGGAATTTGCAAAACGATTTGGTTATGTGCCGCACATGCTGGCGGAGACACGATGCAGCGGCCGAAAGAAATTTTGGACGAGCAAGTTGGTTTCTGTGCTGACGATTGCGACGGCGGACGGCCATGCGTTTGCAATTTTCCCGACAGCGTTCACCAGTTCATCAGAGCCTGGATTGCTGAACAAAGACTCAGCATTGTTGGCGATGATGTGTGGCAAGGACAACAACAGGGAGGCACGCAACATGAGCGGAAAAGTGCTTTGGTTCGGAATGGACACGGATTCGTCTGCATGGGAACTGTCGTTTGGAGTGCAGTTGAACAAACACAACATCGACATCCAACCGTTGCTTGGACAGGCATTCAGCTTGGCGAGTGACAAACCGGTACCGACACCACCGAATTTGACGTGCTGTGCTTTGTTGCTGTTGAACATCGATAACAGCGCAAACAAGCGAGAGAACAGTGGACACGTTCGACATGCAGAGCTGAAGGACTGGCTTGTGGATTCGTTTCGCAATCGCTATAAGCCGAAGACGTTCTTTGTTTGTCGATCGATGATGCAGCAGCACGATTGTACGTTCTCGATGGAGCGAGTGACGGACTTAACGAACGAGGAAGTGCTGCACAAACTGAATTACGCAATGGCGGATGCACGATTGGTGGCAGACATGTTCATGGTGGCATGTTGCGTCTCTGGTGCGTTCAAACGTCTAGAAGGAGGGTACCTGCTGAAACCGGTGGAGGGAACGCGATTCGCACTGGACACGAACGGATTGATGGCATTCGATCGGAGCTGCATTTTCGTGCCGTTCCCGGAAAGACCGTCAGCAGCCATCGAGATGTGGAGTTCAGTGTTCGAAATGATAGCGGACATGGGCTGCATCGAGGACAGGAACATCGTCCATCGATTGTTGCACCATTTGCGTTTCGTCACAGCTGATTTCGTGCAATGCTATGGAGAGCAAGCGAACAGCTGCAGGGACAGACCGACGTTGGAACTGGTGGAAGGAGTGATTGTGTCCGTTGTGCGACAGTTGCGTCAGCTATACACGTTGTCGATCTTGAAGTGGCTGAACGAGGGACGATTCGACAAGCGACAGGAGGAATTGCGTGGGATCCCACAACAACCCGCGGGGCGTGATGTCTTCCTTGGAGACACGAATTTGGACGAGTACCGCGCAGCAGTGCAAGCAGGCTTGGAGGAGGAGCTGAACAACGACTTGTGCCGAATTTGCGATCACCGCGGACATGTGCCAGAGAATTGCCATTATCGGGACGCCGATCTACGCGGTTTGATTCCGCACGATGTCGAAAAATGTCGATTGCGAGTGGGCACGAAAGGATGGCTAGGCACCGATGGCCTGTGGACGTTTCAGTGGGAAGACTACATGCCGAGCTTGCAACCATCTTTGGAGAAATGGCCGGAAGATCACCCGTCAACGTGGATCGCGACCACAGACGCGGAGGGAAACTGGTTGCCAGATGCTGTGCAGGGAAAGCGATTGAATAGGGCAAGCGTGGTGCAGATGGGTCAATTGTGTGAAGTGCCGGGAAACTATTTGGACTTGGAAAAGAGTTTGCTAGCGCTGGAGTAGCTGTCGAAGCCATGGAGGGCATACAAGAAGATTTGGCGATTGTCATGGAGGACACCTTTTATTGAGCATCTGTTGGAATCATCTGGAATTGCGGCGATAATCTGAAGGGGAGGTGGACGTCAGTGGTCGTTGCTGGAGGATGAATGTTTTCTTTTCCATTGTGATTTTTATTTGTTTTACTTTGTTTCGTCTGTTTATTGCAGACCACAATAGTTCAAGATCTCGTACAACCCAAAGTGCAATAGTCATAAAGTTCAAAGTGCTTTTTCTGTGTTTGTTGTCTTCCAGGGTTTTCTTTTCTTGGTGCTAATTGTTTTGCTTTCCGGTGGAATGTCAGAGTCTCAGGGTGTTAGTGACATTGGTTTTTGAATTGTTTTGTGTTGTGTCTCGTTTAGTTTTACTGTTTCGTTTCCGTATTTTTGGTTGTTTTGTACGGTGCTTTGAAGTGATTTGAGTTGTCTTTCTAATTGTTCTGAGTTTATGTGTGTTTTGGTTTGAATGTTGTTTGATTGTGATTTAGTTTTGTTGTTGTTTTATTGAGGCTGTTCTGGACGTGCGTTCAGCCGAACTGACACTTCATTGACCGGCACCGTCTTGTCGTGACAGTGGCAGTCACGAAGTGAAGGGGAGGTACTGTAATGGCACGTTTAAGCAGCCGCCTTTTTGTGTACCTTTTGTGTATGCAGGTTATTGGATTACGGTGTTTGTCGTGTTATAAGGGCTGGGAGCGTGTTTTATTTGCCCAGTCCACCGATTTTTTATTATTTGTTCGTTTCGTTTTATCCAGGTCCCGTTTTGTTAACCAATTCATTGTTTCGTACTAAAAAGTGAATTGACCGGATTAACGAAGTAAAAGAGAAAAAGAAAGAAAAGAGGACTGGCCGTTTTATCGACGAACTGAATAACAACAATAATAAATAAAAGAGATTGGTATTTAACTGTGAGACACACACACGCATAAATCCTTGTCACGCACACGTCTTCAAACACAACCGCTCGGATTGTTTCGGCAGTCTCGGGTGATAACCATTACATTAAGGAGGTCCATTTCACTTGTTTAACTCCATGCACTTGTGCTGTCTGTCATTGCCGTCTGCATGTTCCGCTATAAATGTTATGTGTCTTAAACTATCAAATGTGTTACCCTTTTGAAAGTAAGAATACAGAGACGGCTAAGCATCGTGGCAAATCTAAATAGGTAGGTACTAAGTCAGGCGTGTGCGTGATTTGCTTGCGCCGGAAAATTTCGGTTCAGTTCGGAAATGTCAGTGCATTTACGTATTTGCCGCATCGATTGAAAGAAAAAGCTGATGTGTGTGTCAATGCATGAGCACAATGTAATGTACCGTATTTTATAAACTGCCGATTTGCGAGTTTCGCGACATTTGAAGTTTCTGTCTTATAGGTCGGCCCCATAAAACATTGTACTGACATTGCACTGTACATACATGTATATAAATATACGGTTAGTTTCCGTGAAAAGAGTACTTAAGGGAAGACAAAGACCTTAAGACGGCGTGTTTTTCATGCAAAACCAATGTGTTTTTTGTTATTTCCTCTGACATACATACATTACGTTCGCCGACGTTAGCAATGATCGTCATGGTCATTTAATTTTAGTGTTTTTAATTAAATTGAAATTCAACAAAAACGTAAAAAAACTTGCTAAATTTGACTGACGCAGCCTGAATGAAATTTATGCTGATTTGATTGTCGAATATTGTGTGTGATTTGCAAATTGATCCCACTTTTGATCCATGCAAATTGATCCCACTGCAAATTTGCAAATTGCAAATAGCCCAGAAATTGTATCTTGCAGAAAATATCCATCTTGCAGTGCTGGGTCACGCATTAACAATCGTTCTAGACGCATTTCCTGAACATAGTACAAACTCTCCATACAATGGGACAAGAAATGAGAATATAGATAAATCCGCATTCTGCATCACCATGATTGCGTGTATGAAATGTATAAAGCTTGCTTGGATATGATAGTTTGAGTTTCAAATCTTCAGACTCGAAGACACAAGTTTACCGAGTCAATGCACTTCCTCCCTCATACTGATGCACATCATCTGTTAAAATCATGAAACAGCAGTAAAATTCTGCCTGTTGCTTGCCATAGTTGCAACCGGTGCGTGTGTAACTCGTCGATGTAACTATATTTGTTTGGAATTGTTTGATGTACTTTAAAATTAAAAAGTCGGCAAAGGCAATAAATCTTCTAATGCCGGTCTTGCACGTGAAGTGAGTAACACTGTAGATATTTTTGTTAGATTTTATATACGAAAAAAATTTGGTCCTCGACAAAAAACTGTACATGCTTTTCATGTAGCGCGTCTTTCGTTTCTTCCGATTAACAACACACCTGAATGTTGCATATTTTTCATGTATTTGCACATTTTTTCAGAAAAAAGCGATTTAATTGCAAGATCACTACATAATTACATTTGGACCGAACGAGAAACTGAGCAAAGCGACTATGTTTGAGGGAGGTTGAAATCAGACGGTTCAATGCAAACGTCTTCGGTGGTGTCTGAAGTTATTGCAATGACGTGAAAAGCGTTGCCGCTAAAATTTTGACTTCAATTATCCTTGGGAAATTACCGCAATCGTCCATTCGTCATGTGGTTCGAGTTCAGTATCACTCATTTGCTTCAAATTCGTTATTATCATCGATTATGGCTACCTCTGTTCATCGCAACTTTGATCGGTCAGCGATTTTGTGTCCATGAGGCCGAATATCATTTTGTAACAACATTATCGGGCGTACATCCATTTTTGTCACCTTGATAGGTTGTTGTGGTGAACGTGTTTTCAATTTTCAGCATGTTTCGTGCGCAGTTTTTGTGTATATGCGATTGTAAAGGTTCATGGTGATGAGTTTGAAGGATGTCGGCGCGTTCCAAGGACAATCTGCGAACGCTGAATTGTTTGTTTCGCGTTGATCTAATCATTTCCAACAATAGGGATGTAAAATGTAATTGAAAAGACTGCAGTTAATCTGCGCAGGTAAACCAGATTGATGACAAAGACAATTTGTCCATTCTTTAATAGCATTGAACGTGCTTTAATGTTTTCAGCAACGCAGCTTTCGCAGACAGCACCAGTCGACTGTCCGTCCACGGTAGACACTGAAATCCACTCTTGCATGCGACCCGTCAAGCGCTACGCCGAGGTGCTGACGAACTCGACGAAACGAGCACAGAGCGACCGATCGATTGGCGGGCCTGGCTTTGGTGCAGGCAGTTTCGCCCTCCCGAGTAATCTTGGTCGCGAGGTGTTCAAAGAGCTGTGCGGGTAGGGGACATGCAGACGTTTGAAACATATCAGTTTGATGTATCTCTAATTCTACAACATCTCTAAAACGTTTCACCTTTTATCTCGTTTGTTTGCTACTCCGGTTTATCAATTTGATGACGCTCCCAAGATGGGGTGCCTGCTCACACATTTGTTCAGGGTGTTCGACCACCCATAATCTTGCCAATTTGCATGTAATCTGTCAGAAGTAAAAGCCAGGCAGGGCAACGAATTTGCATAAAGAATGAGCTTCTGAGACACACACGCTTGTTGAAACGCCGGAGATAACAAATTATTTATGAACAACCGGTTTTCGTACGGACCGAAACAATCCCCCCCCCCCCACCAAATCCAATCACAGCTTTCGAAGAACCATACCTAATTTTAATATGGGTTAAGCGGTTCCTGGTATTGAAGGGAAAGCCGAGGTTATTTACTCATTTATTTTGTCGTTTAGTTAAATTGAATAATGAGGCGATGTAATTGGAAGTTAGAATGGTCCGGATAGCGAGCGTGTGTGCGTGAGTCAATTGTACGGTGCTTTGCTATTCCCAATTGGACGCGCTATCCCACAGCAGTTCCATTATTTATCTCAAGTACCAGTCAGCAGTTCACTATGGGGCTTGTTAGCACCCCGTGGGTGGATTATGTCAACGGGAGAAGCGCACGCATCATCAGCATATGTTAATTAACCGGCACTTTTGAAATCAGCTATCCTTCGAGGCAAATATACTAGTTTGTATACAATTGGGGCTGTTTGTAAATCATTGGATACTGGTATAGATGGGGTATATAACTAAACTCAAATAAACAGCGAAATATACTTGGATACATGTCGTTTTCTACAAAATAGCTGTACATTTAAACGTGTCACCCACCCTTTTAGAAGCACAGAATCTGGCGAAAGAAAGAAAGAACGGGGCTGTGGTTGCAAAACATTACACTTTTGTTTTCGTCACAAATGGAGTTGTTTTTGACTTCGACCAAAACTCGATTCCGGTTCATTCTTCTTCTACATTTAAGTGTCGCGAGCTCTGTATTCTCCCAAAAAGTGACAGGTTCAAAGAAATGTACTGTACTGTCTTATATCAGCGCCCAAAGCATCATCGTTTTAGGCTTATCCGTCGATTCGACCAATGCGTGAAGTCGGCACGAAGTCAGTGCGCTAGCCACTTGACGCTCAGACTGATGGACGCTTCCTATGGGTATCTCTGCAATGCTGGCTACTCAAGTGAGCCTCAGGGCCATGCGGTGTTGTGTTCTGCCAGTGTTCGTTTACAGCATCATTTTCGAACGCACCAATTGTTGCACACTTCAGCGTTTCTGCAAAATGCCGACTGTCTGATGGAGTTGGACCAACGACCGGAGGCGAAACACTGCCACGAGCACACGATGGCCACCATACAGGGGCTGAACGCACAGTCGCAGCAGCTGCCGCTGGCAACGAAGATGACGCAGATGTGCAGGTCTCTGTCCGGCTTGTGGCAGGCTCATTGCTTCTGCGCCAGTTCATTGAATAAAATACACAAATAAGAGTTGTTCTTTGTCGCATTTAATCCTTCAGTGTTCTTCAATCGACTATTTATTGTGTTTTGTTGCGCCTTTCAGAGCCCTGAACTACTTTGCCGGTTGTGTCCGCCAGCCGATTGTTGTCGAATGCCGCTCCGAGTCGTGGGAGGTGATCTACAGGGTGTTGCGCGACACGACGCACGTAGTCATGCCGACGTGTCCGTTTGACTTGACCACGCAAGCCGCTGTCGACGGAGCAAAGGGCGCGAAGAACATTCAGAATGCAGACGATTCATTACTTCAAAGTCAACAACAACTGCCAAACTCATTGACTGACTACCAGCAGACGCAGCCGATCAGACCGGTGAATCAACAGCCGTCCGCGCAGGGCGCTTTGCAAAACAGCGCCAACCGAGGCGGACAGTCGTATACGAACGAGATCTATGACTCGACCGTCTATCAGAGTCAGCAGGGAAACGCAGCGCGTTCGAACGATGCTCACAATGGACCACCATTCCCGGACCCGACGAGGCACGCCGCGCAAGCCGGCTCGGGCGCGTCGACCGATGCTGGGCAGCAGTCGCTCGCGAGGCGGCTCCTCATGCTGCTCGCTGTGCTCTGCGTGCACTCGTGCAACAGCTTTTTTTCATAGTACACTAATTGGATAAATCAGTGATTCTTTTTTGTATTCTAGCTTAAGAAATAATTTACATGCTAATAAACGATCCCAAAGGTACTTTTTGTTATATATTGTGTTGTGTATAATTGTTTTGCGGTCTTTTCAATTGACCCGAAGATTTGGTTTGTAAAGCGTTATGTTTTGTTCAGGTCTGAGTTCTTTGAAATTACATCAATTTATTTCAGATTGGTGTTACAAAATGCAAGTGGCATTGGAATACTTAGTTTTTACTTGTCAATAATTTTCTGTATTTTTATTTATTTTTCGCCATTCTAAATATATATCGTAATTTTTAGCAACTGAAACCAAGTTGCGGTGAATTAAAATTTTGTAAAAAAGCAGTCAGAACGAAAAATGTAATGAGCTACCCAAAATCTACAACAGACTGCTGTTGTCGTTTTGTACCGTTCAAGTTGAATGTGCGTCAGTTTATATTTTTATGAAACGCGAACAGGCTAAAGTTACATTTGCTTAATATTGTTTTATCAGTACTTGTTTTTTGCGTCAACGTTTCCGTGGGCGGTATAAACAGAAACCTAGAAATACAGAGATAAGCTCAGTTCTGCTTGGGCTCTCGTTTTTCCTTTAAAACTGCAACTGAACGATTTTTTTAATATTTCCGGTTGTGAAAAAAGTTTTTGTTTTTGAGATTTGTTTTCCAAATTTGTTTAAAATTTTTCCGATTTGTTGGCAATTGAAACATCACACTCAAACAAATAAAATCGTTTCAGCATCTTAAGAACACACTTGCTCGGTGCCAAATTTTCTCTGTGACTTCTTTTAAGTGCCATAGCGGTATATGACCGTTCCAGCTCGGGCAAGAACTGAAAATGTTTTTGCGTGTCCACTTCACACCCTTTCCAAAGCGCGGCAGTTACTGCATGACTTTTATGTCTTTATGACCTTGTAATCATAAAAATATTTTTCCATCCGGAAGGTTACGACCTCGCACAATAAAAATTTTATTTTTGCACCAGACGACCTCAGAACAAAAGAGTTAAACCGCCCAGTATGAACGTCCTCAACTCAAAATACGGTTCACAAAAAACGTGCGCTTTTATGAAAGGAGGTCACGAAAAACAATAATAAACTAGTTTTAAATTCAATCAAGTTTTATGGCACAGTTGGTTTCTGTGATCAGTGTGGTCAGGGCAATTCTGGATTCATAGGAAACCCGCACAATAAAGTCGAACATTATTCACACCCGACTAAGTTATTATTTTATTGTGCAAAATTACTATGAGACATACTGTTTTTGTCTTGGTACATCCCAATTGCGACTCTCTGATTGCGGCCTGAAGAGTTGCCTCCCGGCGAATTTGCCCAGGCGCGAATCTCAAATTGCAAATCTCCTGAAATGTTTTTTCGTGATTTGTGATGAATCCAAAAATGTCTACAATGCATAAAATCCAACACATTTTTTCCAAAAAATCAGGTTTCCGACGTGACTTTATATAAAAGGCTTGGCTTAGAAGACCTACAACAACTTAGCTTAGTTTTAGGGTTGGTCACTCGCAATGGTATTAACTACAAATAACTAATGGTCACTCGCAATAGAGCAACCTCTGAACGCTCAATAGCGTTCTTTATCACATGGACACACCGGCGTGGATTCGATCTGGTGGCCTACTCCACGAAGTGCACTGTACTAACCGCGTGGTTACTCACGGGCGCTGCGCTCTGCTCCTAGAACTGTGTGGGCGTGGCACAATTGTGTGCGTGAGTCCACAAGAGATAGAACACACAAATTTTGTGCAACAATGAAAATCATTGCAAAGTGCTGTTTTTTAAAGCACGTGAATTATGTGTATTTCTGCTGATTGATTGACTGATGCCTGATGAAAAAGCTTCACATAAAAACACCATGGGCCTATAATTTTGCACTTTCAAACCCTCACAACGACAACACACAGAATCTCCTCGCACAATGAAAGCATAATATTTTGAAAACCGGTTTTCAAACCATCGAAACACACCCTCCAGGCCAGAATTGTTTGGTGCGTTTCTCTTTTCCTTCCACAATAAACACAAACAAGCGATTTTATATTGTTGTTTTTTTATTTAGCTGATGATTTTACAGCTTTCTGCGGGCGTGCACCTTGCATGTCGCAAAAGTCGGCGCCTATTTTGTTGATCGTACTTAAATCGCCTTTTTTAAATTTGGACAGTTTCTGAAACGTCATTTTAAATAAACTCTTTTTAATGGAGTCGAACGTGAGCTGATGCGGTCCAAAAATTACAAGCAAATCAGTTGATTGGCTGGTAATCACGGGATGTATGCTATCTGTACAGGACAGACTCCGTCCCCCCCCCAATTCCGCCGCAACCAATGCCTAAACAAAAGCATGCATTACGTGATCACCAACTAATCAGCTGATTGCCCACAATTCAGAATTCGATTGTATGTTTTTTCTTCGTCATTACTGGATTTTGTCACACTCGTATAACTGGTTTTCTCTTGTTTAAAGAAAATAGTTTTTAATCTGATTTTTTATATTTCTTTCCTTTTCTTGCGCTTCTTGTAAAAAGTTTCACACATGCGCGTTGTTGTTTTTGGCTGCGAAATCAACATTTCAAGATCATCACAGATATTGAAAATCTTACGCATTGTGTGTCGGTCCTGGTTGAAAACTGTTGTTAAAATTTGATTCGATCTGACAGTCATAACAATTTTAATAACTTTTGAATGTCGGAAACTGTGTCTTGGCGTCTCGTTTCCGTTCAGTAAATGCAGTATGAAAAATTAGTTTTATAAATTTACACCCGCAATACTGCATCTCGAAATTTTTTTTAAACTCGCCCCTCCCACTAAGATCGTGCACAGTGTTAATTCATGTGCGTTAGAAACAGCACCAATTGCAGATACCTTTTTTAATAGAAGCAATTGTTTCTTTTCTTGAATGTGGGTAGCTCTTGTCAGAAGTAGGCACTGCCAAATCAACCACCGCACGTGTGAAGACGGGTTGTGCATGTGAGAACGGTGATAAGGTGTGGCATTTTGTGAATTTTATGCCCTTTCTGTATCAAACTTTATCACTTTTATTGCAGTGTAACTTTTAAACCTGCTTTACTCCTACTCCTGCCTGACCTGCAGTTTTTATGCTTTTTAATGCTATATTAGAATTACATTTTTATCGCTCGTGGTTGAAATAATAAATACCTAGGGTTTAGTTTTTTAATGCTTAATAAGGTATAAACAAAGTTTTGATACGATTTTGTGCTTATACACACGCTGATTACATCACACCCACAAAAGTGGCGTGGTGCGTGGTTTTACCAAGTTTTTACACGGAGCAAATAAACCTTCTCAAAACGAGCGTTTCAGATAACCTTTTTCGATCGGAAATAATTGTAAATTTATTTTGGTATAAACCACTGCGCGCACACACACGCATTTACCGTTTGTATTCGAAAATGTTCAAGATTTTCAAAAGTGATAAGCTACATCATTGATTCAAGCAAGGACATTTTGCGGGTGCATGCTTGGTTGAACTGCGAAAAAACAAACTTTCTGCCGCTTTTCATTTCTCGTTCGCGTGCGTTTATATGACGCTTATCTTATCACTTGTTTTTAGAACAAATTTATGCCAAATGACAAATTTACTAGAGAGTCTGTATTTGGTATTTTCTGTTTGATGTTGTGCTTTTTTTGCGTGTGTTGCGGCAAGCCCGTTTCCAAATGATGTTTGTTACACAACTGCGCTAGCATGCAAGGTGATGCTAAGTGTGGTCATCATTTTCTGATCTGTAGTTTTGACGAATATGTCGAATAGTTCAAACCTTTTAGAGAAGCGCGTGTCTCAGTAGTCAGTAGACAATTTACCAACGGTTGTAATGCTTTCTTAGTGCATCTCGCAGCGATGCCTCAAGAAGCAGCGGAAAATTTGCGCCACACCGTGTACCCCTGTAGATCAGAAATTTAGGCAACGTTTGCTTTCAACTGGCTGCCCCCGCGCACGGTCGCTGCCTGCGTTCCATGTTTCAGTTTTTTACGCTGTCTTTTTGGAATGAGCATCAATTTTCAATTTAGGACGTGTAATGACTCGACTATTTTTGTACACCGTGGGTGTAACGGAAAAATGGGGGCGTGATGTTTTGCCCCACTGGGTTTTAGGCACACACCTTGATATTCTTCTTTGAACAATAACAAAAACTATCATAAATTACGCTTGTGACAATAAAGAAAAACTACCTATATGTTTCAACACTTCAAGTTTGAATGTTTTCTTCTGGCAAAAATGTTGTTGTTGTTGTTGATTGTGGAAAGTTGCATGAGCAAGTTTTTCAAGTTCAGAACATGGCAAAAACTTTGTTTTTGTGTGACTTCAATGATTTGTTACGCGTAATTAACGCTTGTTTTGAGCCAGTTGGGAAATTTTAGAACGGTTGAACTTTTTTTATAATGTCTGAAATCTCATCATGGTCCTGTTACAAAGGAGCAAAATTCTTTAACAGTTAACAGCTGCATTGCTTTACACTGCCAATATATTCACTGCGAAATTTTCAAACTTGCAATAACTTGAATGTCAAACGTATGAAAAATGTATCAAGGTGTGTCCAGGTTTCTCTTTTTTTTAAACGGCAGCTGTGACAGGCTATCGAAATGCCTCTCCCATTTTCTGAAAACTTGTTTCTCCCTTGTCAACCGCACGTTAAAAACAATGTCCAATGCAATTAGTGCATAACTTCCATCCACACGCATGGGCCACGCCATATTATTCAACGAAAATAAAAAAAAGCTGAGCAAACCGACGTTGAAGTTTGTGGGGTGTGTTTTTGCAGAAAGCATCTCATTCCAACTTCAACTTGCAATTACGTAACATTATAAAATCGCGTCAGTAAAACTCTGCGTTAGATTGGTTTAAGAAAACAAGAAAACCTGATTTCTGTCCGAATTCTTGGGTGCCGTGATCGCATGTTTTTCCACCAGCTGACTGACCGATTGAATACTGAGCATAAACGCTCGAAATGCATCTATTCAACTGTGGCATAGTTTGGGTTTCAGGCTTATATCCGGTTTCACCACGGTAACTAGAATGGTATCAAAGTTCCAGGCCGCCGAATCATGGACAGGCACTGCGTTATAAACCGCTCGTCAAAGCGCCCATCCGAGCGAGCGCACTCAAACAGCTACAATAATTGCTCATCCAAATGCAGTGACGACACCAGCCAGCTGGCAATAATGCCAACGAAACCTCGACTGACCGTGGACACGCGAGCGCCCGTCATACAGCAGACACCGGCTGCAACTGTGCCTGGCTGCCAGTCGTCTGTCACGAGTGACGCCGCGACCACGCTGGCACGCATTCTGCTCGATGCTGCTTCTTGTGAGTTCTCTGAACTTTGAGTCTGTAGCTTGGCAAAAGTTTATCCGTTTGACATGTGACTATTGTGGATTTATTCAAACGTGTCCGAACTAAGATGACGTCATTTGCTTTAAAAACGCCCGTTTGTCAAAGTACAGGCACTAAAATGTCAGTTTGGTGTGACTGATTCGACATTCACCATTTGTTTACGGGAAGAAATCTGCTAAACGGAAAGTCTGGTTTGCAGTGAACGGCAAGCGCATGTTTTGTGGCTCATGACGTCATTTCAGTGGGACACGTTTAAAAAAATAGGTGTTAGAACCGTGAACCGTGAACGCAATGTTAGATCTGAAAGCTCCCTATCATTGCTTGTTCCTGGAGTTCGAAATTAGGTAATCTTGCAAGCAACGTTTTTGTCCCAAAAAAAACAAGCCTGTTTTGAGTCTGCCATCTAAAATGCTAATCTCAATTGTCAACTGTTGACAATACAATAGTGCAAGAAAACGAATGAGACAAGGCACCCGTCTTCAGCACAAACCGGAAAACATGAGGCATTTTCCAGGACCGCACCCATCCATACCATATAAACGTACAAAACAGCACCGTATAAAATTCATGCTATGATAAATTACAGCGTATGTGAATTTTGGGGCAAAGTTCGTAGTGACAAACGAAAAATTTTCTTCAGAAACTGCTTGCCTTTCGCGTAGTTACCCTACCAGACAACTGTCGCATGCTGATCTTACCCCTTTGATAACCTTCGTGTCTGACCGTTCTAGTTTCGGGCTGTTCCAAATGTTTTTCTGCTGTGCGTTTACGGCCGCATGCAAACGAACGCGCATGTTCCACTTTGTCAGAAAACAAAACCCGTTCCAAAAGTTTGCTGAACAACTACCGTATTTCACTTAAAAGAACCAGCATGGAACACCACTGCTGTTGCTGTTACAATACAGGTACTCAGAAGTGTCAACAATTTGGCTTGCGCAATTAAAAGATGAAACTGACCAGACTGCCAAAGATTGCAAATCGTAGTCAATTTCAGTTGTTTCAGCGCGGCGGATTGCCAAAAGTGCCAAAAAAACATCCAAAACAATGTTTCCAAAGTGCCGTCAATCATTTCAGTATTCACACCCCCGCCGTCAGCGCTGTCTGCGCCCATCGTTCCTGCAGGCCCCTACATTCACACTAGCAACAACTACCAATCAGCGTTGTGCAATGATTTGCTGCCACCACGGCTCATCAGTGACGACTTCAACCTTGCCACTCCTCTAAATTCGCCATATTCCGCCGGCTTATACTGCAGGTCGCTGTTGAGGTGAAAACTGTGCTGGCTTTCCTGACTTCTTCAAAATATTGCCATAATGTCGTGTCGCATTGATGTGTTTGGCTGTTTCATATTCTAAAAATTTTTTAAACTTGAAATTCATGAAATGTAATAAACGAGTGAAGGCGTTTTTGTTGATTTCAGTAACTCCACCGCGGGCCACCATTCACTCGGCAACATCGGCTTGCATCAACTGCATAACAACAATCAGCATCATGATCCATCAAAGTGCGCCTCGTCAGGAGTCGGCATCCAGACGTCACCATCACTGCTGCTGCCAACGATGGCGTGCAACGACGTTGCTGCGTCAGAAGCACAACAGAATACATCAAGAATACATCTGTCACCAAGCGAGCTGCATACGCTTCTCTCAGCGCAACATCAACTCGCATCAGCACCGATACTGCCGTCGCTGGCGGCGCATCATCCATTGGCCGCCACACAGCAACTCCAGCAAACGCTCAAAAATGCTGGTCAGCGGGAATGTTCGGGGGATAAAGCAGCAAAGGTCGTTCGCTGAATGGCCTTTTGTCGCAATTGTGTGCACCTTTTTCAGCTGACCAACCGCGGAGTGCGTGCTTGCCAGCTTCGTTTCACATGTCACCGCAAACCGCAGCGGCAGCGTTGCACGCGCGCAAAGCGATCGCAAACTTCGACACTCAACTGCGCCGCGAAATGCTGCTCAGACGTCAGTTTACGTCCGACAATGAACAGCTGAGCGTTTTGCAACATTCGGCGCCGCCGCCTGCGTCCGGTGTCGCATTGGGACATAACGCGGCCAGCGGTGACGCACATCAACGCAGCGTTAGACAACATCACATGAACAGTGCCATGCATCAACTGGCCTCGGCTGGCGCGCTGTTGTCCCCGATTGCTGGCGACAAACTGAGACACACGGAAGACGGTTAGAAAAGAGCTTTTGTATTCAAAACTTTCTAAATCGCAAGGAAAATTGTGATTTTCATAATGCAGCAATGTATTTCAGCGCATTATCCGCCAACATCAACTGCTCATCCATCAAACGTCAGTTTAGCGTCAGCGCCAACAACCGTCAGCGTTCAACCAATCAGAAAGAGCAGCAAGCAGATTGTGCCACTGTTTAGTGAAATCGCAAATGAAGCGCTAAATGAGCAATTTGCGTCAATCACGCATAATACCGCATCAGGAGCACATCAACCGATCGAAGAAACGCTACATCAAGCAATGCTAGACGCAAACATCAACCACACCTCTTTGGGCACACCTCTGCCTGTGATGCTCAACACGACCGCGGTGGCCACAGGGCACAGCGAAATCAACAGCAACGATCGAAACAACAACATTTCATCGTCAACTGCTAATAACCTGCCATACAAAAAGCGAACGCGCAGAAAGAAAGCTGAAGACTCAACGCCGAAGCAGCACAAACGACGACACATCGCGAAATTGACACCAGCGGAAAACTTCATTCAAGGTGTACAACAGTGTATAGATTGAATTTGAATTTATAATTCTACGGACTTATTGTAAATGCTAACTACAAAATGTAGGTCAGGAGAGGCAGAGTATCCAAAAGTGCGAGTGCAATCAAAAATCGATACGGGCCTAAACAACTACTAAATTGCAGGGCCAGTTGAGCAGTCGGTGCTGCTGTCCAGTAACCGAGCAGTGGCAAGCAGCACTCAGCCAGCGCACAACGACGAGCAACAGCCCACATCAACGTCATCCAACAGCGACGCTTGTCTGTCGACGTCCCCTGTTGACCCCAACAGCCCCCGCTCAATCATTCGTCGCTCACATCCGTGTCCCGTGAGCCTTTGCAACAAAATCTACACGAAAAGCTCTCATCTGAAGGCGCACATGCGCACGCACACCGGTCAGCACGAAAACTCTCTTTGATCACGAAAAACGCAGTTCCAGCCAACTTTGGCTCTGCTTATTGGTTCTTAAAAGCATCACACACCATCCACCCGGTTCAAACACCCTCTTTCATTTTGTTTTCTTATTTCGATTTCGACACCATCCATTAGGTTCAAACACCCTCTTTCTTTTTGTTTTCTTATTTCGATTTCGGTATTAGAGGCAACCGAGGTTGACATAATTTTGCTGTTTGTAGGTGAAAAACCTTATCATTGCGACTGGCCCGAATGCAACTGGCGTTTTGCTCGCTCTGATGAACTGACACGTCACCACAGAAAACACACCGGTAAATTGCAGTGAATTCAGAATCATAAGTTCATCGGCCTCGTTCAAGTTTCACTGAAAATCATAATTTTTGCCTGCTGACTCTTCAATTTTGATCAAAACTCACGCAAAGGCCGGGCTTTTACAGGGGTATTTCTGGAACTACTGGGCTTTAAGTTTTCTAAGAATATATTAGCCAGGGAATAGTCTGGCCCAGGACTATAGCCAAGGAATATGTCAAGCCCCAGAATAGTTCAGCCTTACCTTTATTTATTTGTTACGCGCGGTATTCTCTTCGTGAAAATCAAACTTTCTCGATGATACTGCGCCATTTTAGGTGTGCGACCGTTCAAATGCGAGCACTGCGACCGCCAGTTTGCCCGTTCCGACCATCTTTCGTTGCACATGAAACGCCACGACCCGAATCCTCATGGGCAGACATTTTAGTAAATGCGACAACGATTGAAGTTGAACATATTTGACGAATTTGAACATTTCTTATTGGAATGCTTCCTGTTCTTCCCGTACAAGGTTTGATCTCAAATGTTCAATGTCTGTGCTGGTTCCTCACTGCAGTTCTGTGCAGGTTTCGTAATTGAAATCTGAGTTCACTATCGGCTACTTTTTTTGCATTTTGTGTGAAAAAATATGCGTCCGAAGGTCTGATGATTCTGGTGGTACCGTCGTCGGTCAACCACAGAACATTCAATGTTTTGTTTTTGCTTTATAGCCTGTACTCCAGAAATCTTTGGTATTTTCAAGTTTTTAAGTTTTACGTTTTTTGAACTTGAGTCATGTCCATGTATCAAATTATCAATAATCAAAGGCAACTAAATCACAATTTATCATTCATGCGAGTTTCAACTCAAAAATTTGTTTTTGAGCGGGTTTTATTTTTTTCAAGATTTTACGCAACAGTCATAATGAAAAACGGTGCCGTATAACTTTTCAGGGTTTTATTCAAGGGCAGCTGAATAGAACGGATTATGTGTTGTTTTCTGGATTCGGGAGCTATTTTTTTCCATGCTTTGAAAAAATTTTAAGTGCCAGTTTCACATATTCTTGCCTTGAAGATTCTATGTATTTATTGTGAATATGAATTTTTATTGTCAGCTTATTGTTTTTTAATTAGCGAATTTTTAAATTTGAATTAACATGTGCCTTTTACAATCAATGCGGTTAGCTTAGAAATGCCAAAACTTCCCTAAATAATTTGCCAGTGCTGCTGATAAAATTATTGACACTGTCGAAAATGACAGAAACACTCTGAGAGTAATGCAATAAGACCGTTTAAGAGGCATTTCATTGATGGGGCATTTCACCGATTGGGCATTTCACCGATGGGCATTGCACCGATAGGGCATTTCACCGATGGGCATTGCACCGATAGGGCATTTCACCAATGGGCATTTCACCAATGGGCATTTCACCGATATAGGGCATTTCAACGATAGGGCATTTCACCAATGGGCATTTCACCGATAGGGCATTTCACCGATGGGCATTTCACCGATGGGGATTTCACCGATGGGCATTTCACCGATGGGCATTTCACCGAAAGGCATTTCACCGATAGGGCATTTTACCGATAGGGCATTTCGGTGCCCATCGGTGAAATGTCCTTCGGTGAAATGCCCATCGGTGAAATGCCCATCGGTGAAATGCCCATTGCGGTGAAATGCCCTATCGTTGAAATGCCCTATCTGTGAAATGCCCATCGGTGAAATGCCCATTGGTGAAATGCCCTATCGTTGAAATGCCCATCGGTGAAATGCCCATCGGTGAAATGCCCATTGCGGTGAAATGCCCTATCGTTGAAATGCCCTATCTGTGAAATGCCCATCGGTGAAATGCCCATTGGTGAAATGCCCTATCGTTGAAATGCCCTATCTGTGAAATGCCCATCGGTGAAATGCGCGATCGGTGAAATGCCCTTTGGTGAAAGATCCGCAGTCGAAATGCCCATCGGTGAAAGGTCTGGTTACCCTGCCCGACCCTCCATTTGAAAGAAGAGTACCATGCATCAGCTGGATGAAGTTGTCCTTGGTTTAGACTAAAAGCACAAACAATAAAAAACAAAACATAAAATCAGTAACAGTTTGCCGATCAACACACCTGATCTTCATCGGTTATGCAACTGTCATTGTCGTCGTCTTGCGGAATTTCAACACGTCCCCCACGTCTTCGGTAGTGCTTGTAACTGATACAAATATAACCCAGAGTTTGAACAATAACAGTCGAAACTTTGTGCACATTTTTTGTGCTCATTCTTTGTTTTTTGATCAGAAACTATCAACACCGAAGATTGCTGTTGCTGCTGCAGTTTGTGTTGACAAGCAAAACCAGTCAGTGCAGCCAATTCACAGTGCTTTCAATGCCACCCAACAAACATATGACGCACGTTCAAGTTCCACACGTTTTCTGCAAAGACAACAACAAACATATCGTGTATTTTTTGCCCAATGCACTGTTCACCACATAACCACCACCAGTTTCCACGTTTTAGGTCGGTACGTTACGTTTGTGTGTGTTTTTGCTGATAGCGCTGTTGTGCTGTGCGAGAAACGGGCAGTGCAGTCAAGAAAGAAAAAATAATGAACAATCTTTGCATTTGCTTTTCGGTTCTTTCGAATAGATTTTTATCGGAAAAAAATTTATATTTTCTGGTTTCAACCTGCAGCTTTGCTGCATCGAATGAAATTGCGAAATATTAATTTTGTTCTGTAATCAATATAATCGTGTGAAAAATAATCAAGTTTTTTTGTTCCAAAGTTAGTTCCCGATAATTTTTTCACAATGTCTCTTGTAGCAATATTTCTCGAACTTTTTTGCATCAAATTTTGTTCTCAAATTTGTTTCAGGCCGATCTTTTTCCAGTTTAGATACGAAATCATGCCGATTTTGTTCAGCGTCGTTGCTCGAAATGAGCAAGTTCTTGCAAAACACGCCGTTTGCACTGGCAACTTCATCGAGGTCACTCAGCAGGTTGGTCAATGGTAGGGTTGTTAAAAAAAACAAAAATCGTCATTTTTGTTTTTAAAAAAAAAAATTAAAAAAAAAATTTCAAAAATCAAAGTTGTGCTAAATCAATCAGGGAGTCCGAAGAACCACATATGATATGCAAGCGCCTCCCGAATGACTCCCGTATGGCGGAACTTTGCAGATTTTGTTTTGGTGACTCAATTACCCCTTTTCCAAACCGTCACCATGCCCCTTCTTGTGTTTTGACCTCCAAAACGTCACTAATTGTCCCCAGCTAAACTAATGCTAAAGTGAAGACAAACATACCGCCTTGAAATTCGATCAATTCTTCTGATGGTGTCGCGACGACACGACACGAAGCAGCAAGCAACCAGACAACGTAGCGCTTGCAAACGGAGCAGCGAGCACAATCGGACGCTCTGCGAGGCGAATCGTCACCTTATCTGCATCGGAAATGGTAGGCCAAGCTTTGGGACGCTCAAAAACTTCATCGCAGATGTTGTCGTAGCCTAAAATCAGTCGGTAAAACAGCCCAAAATCGACTGCTGAAGGTTTTACGAGGTATAATCAAAGAAAATTTTTGTTGAACTTTCGAAAAATTGTGCCAAAATTGAGGTTTTCAGAGCATATTAGAGGAAAATTTTTCGAATTTAAAAAAAAATCGGCATTTTTGTTTTTTTAATCACTTTTTTTTAAAAAATTTTTCATTTTTGTTTAACAACCCTAGTCAATGGTCCTAAACCGAATTCTAAGTCAAGCCTTTTTGATAAGGTGGAAAAGGATCAAATTTATTTTCGCACTTTTTTTTCCTGTGTTAAAGAGGAAAAGGACCACGCACGAGCACGACACCTGTACAAAGTTCTGTTGTTTTCGAAATGTTTAAGTCAACCAGCTTTTGAAAATTTCGATTAAAAAACGATTATTGCAGAAAATCTTTCTTCATTTCAACCAAAAATCCAATTATATCAAAATTTCGCCATCAAAACTGTTGCTTTTCATTTTTCTACACCTTTCATTTCATAAACAAGGTTTTACATTGATTTTACAACTCAAATTCCAACTGTTCTCTTTCACAAACGCTCGCACTTCAAAAAAGATCAAATTTCTTTTTGTTGAACCTGATACTCAAGTAAAACACCAACCAATCAGCTAATACAGCTAATAGCTAATTATCCAGACAACTACAGGGTGATTCAGAAGTAGTGGGTGGGTGTTTTGACGCGTTATTTCTCGAGTTGTGTTGAACCATATTCAATGAAATTTTAGAAAGTTATTCAGAAAAGTTCAACTTAGATTTGTGCAAAATTTCAGAGAAATTCATTTACCTGCACACGAATGACAGAGCAAAACACACAAAAAACATTGATTTCAGCACGCAACTGGGGATTCTTGTTTGACACCGGGTGAAACATTGCTTGTATGCGGTCGAATCATTGCATGCGTTAATACGAAATGTTTTTTAATCCGATTTGTTTGTTTTTTACATATTTACCGGCTTTCGGAACGTGCTAAACCAGCGTGCATGCGCGAGAAGGCGGCTTTGGCCGTGACGGATAGGTGCAAGCGATGCATTGAGGCTCATGGTGGACACTTACAGAAATTTGATAAAATTGACTGTTGTAGTTGTTGTTGATGTTTGCTGCTATCGCCACACACATTTTGAAGTGTTCTTTTGAAGGTTTGCATTGAGTGTTGTCCTTTGTTGTCCAGTGGTATCGCGTGATCTGGTATTTTATGGTCCATTTTTTATTTTTTTTTGTGTTTTGCTCTGTCATTCGTGTGCAGGTGAATGAATTTTTCCAGAAATTATGCACAAATCTATGTTGAACTTTCCTGAACAGTTGTCAAAGGTTTCATTGAATAAGGTTCAACACAACTCGAGAAACAACGCGTCAAACACCTACCCACTACTTCTGAAACACCCTATATAAACTACCAAACATCCAACTTTGGCACTTGAATTCGGTGTTGCTGGCTGATTGGTTGCATCGTGCTGTTTGTACCAATCAATGAACTCCATTCAAAAGCAGCAGTCATCCGATTGCCTATGTTTCACAGTTTCATTCTAGTCAAAACCGAATACCCAACGCGCAGCACAATCTGTGAATGCACCGAAGTAACACCCCAAATACGCACATTTTATAAACTGGTGAACTTTTCCGTCAGGTTCTGGTGAAAATCCCCGATCGAGACGACAAGCTGACTTATTCGCATGGCAAGTTTCTACTGCACTACGTGCGCGAGGCCGGCATAACGTACATGTGCATCACTGATGACGTACGTGTGCACGATTGGTCGGGAAAGCTGGAAAATGCGTTTGTATTGGCGGTCCAGTAGTGACGTTTTGCACCACAAACACAGTATGAACACAATTCTGAATTTCGATTGGACAAACCCGTTTGATAACATATCATGCTGTAGGCTGGACCGAGCCGAGCACAATTCAAATGCAACCAAACCGAAGTCATGCTTAAAGTTTGTATTCTCGCAAAACAGCAACAAACTCTGCAATGACTCAGCAACAGCGACAACTTTTCATTCAGGCGTTCGAGCGTTCACGTGCGTTCGCCTACCTGAACGTGATCAAAAAGCGATTCCAGCAAATCTACGGTCAGCGTGCGTTGACGGCCATACCGTACGCAATGAACAACGACTTCGGGCCGGTCTTGGCGTCGGAAATGGTGCTTTTATTGAGTTTTTGTTGCATTCGAGCCAAACGTCGAAGTCAAAAGTCATCACCGAAATGTACGCAGTCGAACTCTAAATTATAGGCAAGCTGATTGGTTGGTGATGACGTGATGCATGCTTTTTGTGCAGGCATTGCTGTGGAGGCGGAGTCTGTCGCGTTAGAGGTAGACTGTAGCATGCTCATTAGTCAGTGTTGTGTTTGTTCAACTCTTTAGAAAGCAGCAACGTTCCACCAACGGTCGTCGGGCGCAAACGCACAACCAGCGAGCACTCGACCAGGTTGCAATTTGTTTGATCATGTTGTCTCTTGTTGTTGTCTGTTGGTGTCGTTGCACTTAGCTGTTCTAGCAGAGCAGATCAGTGGATCTAAGTTTGCAAGAACTTGAGAACCAAGTAGGCTTTTTGTCAATGTCAATTGCGCTTTGAAACACGAAAGAAGACGCTCAGGTGGCTCAGGCTATGACTCATTGACGTCGAGTGTTGAAGCGAGCAGCAGTCAGCCGCAGCATGGAACGGCAGCGAAAACAGCAGCAGTCCAAGGACAGGTGGAGGACTTGAAAAAGATCATGGTGCGCAACATTGACACGCTCGCGAACAGGGGAGAAAAACTCGAATTGCTCATTGATCGCAGCGAGCACCTGGAGAGCTCGGTTGGTGTTGTGTGTTGTGGGGCAGTCAGTGAAGCAAACAGCTGACACCTGATTGGCGGGGTGGAAACCCACCCAAATTCACAGTCAAGTCAAGCAGCTAGTGGCATCTGCATGCAGCATAGATTCTTACAATGCAAGCCACTGGAATGGAATTATCCGATATTCCTGAAACGGTTCGTTTTGCTCTGCAGGCTGTGAATTTTCGAACGCACAGCCGCAACCTGCAGCAGCAGATGTATTGGAAAAACGTCAAGATCACAGTGGTCATTTGCGTCGTCATCATGGTTTGAAACAAAGCTTTCTGTTTTGTAAAATTGTTCGATTTGTGTTTTCTGTCCACTTGGCAGTCTTCGAAACTACCTCCATAAAATTTTCAGGTGCTCGTTCTAATCATCATTTTGGCCGCCTCAAGCGGCAGCTCCAAGTCATGATGAACTTTGGTCTTTCGGATACTGACTGAAAACTTGTCAGCCACAAAGAGAAAAATGGACTATATTTTGTGAAGTCGAATTTTCAACAAACATTGAATTTTTAATGTGACTTTCTGCCTTGCTTTTTTTCATCGGGTTATCTTCTTTTGTCATGTTTTGTCTTTTTTGAACGGTAAAGTACAGGGTGGGTAAAAAAAGTCTCCGGTTTCAAACTATTCTCACTGGCGTGTGGTAAAACATTTTCAGCTGAAATTTTCAGCGCTCACAGAACACAACTAAAAATTCTTCTTTGGTTTAGACTGCAAACAGCAAGAGTGGCCAACTATTGGACTGGAGAACAACCCAGTTACAGGGAGAGTCACATCGTTCATCATCAACTTCTATCAACCCCCAACCCTAATGAAGAAGAGGACCCTGCCACATAAGAACCTTGATGACAATGAAGTCTGTGAGCAAAGATGAGTTTTGAGATTCTCGGTAAAAACTTGTTTTTACGTGAAAAAATCGATTTTTCAAACATTACGCTGTAAAACTGAATTTACTTGACTAAACCAAAAAATTTGTCAGAAAACTCAGAAAATTTTAGCTCAAAAAGTCTCACCACACGCTAGTGAGAGAGAGAGCAGTTTGGAACCTGGATACCTTTTTTGGCCCACCCTGTTTATCAGATCACTTCTTACAAATTCAGAATCAGAACTGTTGAAAAGCCGTGCGAAACACCGACTTTTAATCGTGATCAGAACATCTTCAGACCTTGCAGCCAAACAAGCAGAAAAAGCGCTCAGTCCCGCAAGAAATGCAAACCCATTTAAAATTCTCAACAAAGCTGTTTTACCATTATTGCACCCACAAGAACAACGCCACAAAACGAAATACGAGCCAATGAATAGGTTTTACACAAAAGTAACTGCGTACAATCAAGGTGTTTTACACCAGGCACAAGCTCACTTTGCACACCTGACAATAAGCTATAGATGGTATGAATAATTCATTCGTCAAACTCTGGGTTTGAATAATGAATGACGAATGAGTAATATATTATTCAAATAGCATTATTCACGTAATTTTTCAAATTATTCATTATTCACATGAATAATTTGCCGATAGTAGATGATTAATGAATAATGAACGATTGTTCATTGACTTTTACCTGCCACCCTGTTATTTTTTACCCTAACACATTCGTGTTTTAGTTATCGAATTACAGGTGTAGGTGCTACTGTAGGTGCAAATCATCAATGGCGGAGAGGATCAAGTGCAAATCACCATTTTAAACAAATCAACACTGATAAAAGTAAACAAAATGTTTAATTATAACTAAAGGCCCTAACGTCTGCTTTCAAAATCGGTTCAAGATAAAACTAATTGGCGAGAGTTGTTAGGTGTACAGGTATAACATATCCAAATTTCAGTTCAAACGGATAAACGGTGTAGAAGATATAGCCATTTAACCGTTGCTTGTCGTGTGTGCACACAGATAAACACAACAACAACAGAGAGAAACATAACACTGTCTCTTGTGACTTACGCGTGAGGGGTGCATAAATTGCTCACATGCGTATGTTTGTATGCCACATACAAAACAACCCCCTCGAATGATTTCCTTTCATGTGTTTGTTGATTTTTTTGATTTTGTGGACAAAAATGGCTGTATCTCGAGTTATATAAGACCAAATTGAACGATTCTTCCACTTTTCCAAACTAATATTCACTCAGGATTTCAAAAAATGTGTTGAATTTTGCACAGATATTACGAATTTGCAAATAAAGTATAAAACAAGTAGTGCAATATGCAGGTGGCACATGGTTGAAATGCAAAAAAAACATGATACAATTTTGACGTACTGCATAAACAAACAAAACAAATCAACCGCGAGTTCATTTTTAGTTTCAGAAGCTTGTTTTGGTGCACCACCTGTGGAAATTTACAAATAAGATTTCAGTACCTTCCTGTCAGTGTACATGCTTTTTGTTACTTTTCAGTGCTCATGAGGTATCACAAAATGCGAGGTTGGTGTGTCAATCAAGGTGTGTTCTGAGCACACAAACTTTTGCAACTTGTGCAACTTGTTTTAAACAAGTCCAATCTTTTTGTTTGCATTATTCATTCGTCATTAATAGTACTATTTGAATAATGGGCCCATTACTCATTATTCAAAATAGTATTATTCAAATAATTCAAAAACCCCATTATTCATTCGTCAACTAATGAATAATCAACCAATAGTATACCATCTATACAATAAGCACAGAAACAACTTTTCAGTGCAGAAACGACACGACAAAAACATACGACACGAGTGAACGAAGACCGTTAAAATGCCAACCAGCAAACGATTTTGAACTGAGATAGGACAGGATGCAGTTTCTCATAGCAAGAAAAAATGTTACACAGTTGTTTTTAAGGGTGGCATTTTAAAATCACCGTGAAAGCTATCACGCAACATCAACAAAAAATGGCGCAGGATGCTTATGATTTAAAAAACTAAATTTGAATTCATTGCAACTGGAATTATTACAATTCAAAAGCAAAAAAACTGGATTTTCGGTTTCGAAAAACACACAAACACCGGAGGGCAAACTAACAACACACCTTACAGAAAAGGTGACAGCATAAAATCACACTGAGTTTTGCAACGAAAATCACGAAAATGAGAACTACGTTCAGAATCAACGGCGATTTGCGAACGGGATGAGAAACATCATGATATCTTTACCATTTTTAATTTTACACATTTTTCTTGAAAAGGATCATGTAATCCGATAGAAATGTAAATGCAATGCTACGAGACAAACGCAGTGAAAGGAACTCAAAAACGAATAAGGTGCCCTTTTATTTTGGAATGTTGTTCCGACAAGATGTTCAGTCCTCGCACCACGCATTCTCTTTGCGTATCTGCAAAAACCGTGAGCAAACAAACTTTTCACACAAGTTTCACGTTTTTATTTTTTCCGCGAAAAAAAGATTTTACCGTTTTTTGATGTATCCCGGCAGCTCAAAAAACTCACAGCAATACTGTGGATTAAAAATTGTCGTTCAAAGTTTGATCTATGACAAAATCAAAATCACAATTGGATATTGCAAATGCAAAGCCCATTCCATTCGGAATTTCCAGTCAAAAGCGCCTTAACCAAAATAGAAACCAAAATAACCAAAACAGCCGATGAACGTTCTTATTTTGAAACGTGCTTTTGATAGGAATTGGACGTCTGGTAGAGGGTTGGGTATTATTCAAGCTGAACCACATTTGGTTATAGCTCGATGTCCTGAACGACTATAAACGAGTGCAGTTAGGTTGTGTTGACACCCAAAACAAACATTACCGCAGTCAACACACAGTTTACATCAGCGTCAACAGTTACCCCAATGCGGCAAGTTTCGTTGGCGTGTAACCAACTGTGGTGGTGCGAGCTTGGGGAATCGCCAACAAGCCGTTGCACTCTACTTTAATCCAACCGACGGGGCCTCTCGTTCACCCACCTGCTCTTCTTCATCAGGGGTGAAGTCGTTCTTGATGTTGAACGTGCGTCTGATTTCCTCGGGCGTCTTCCCCTTGATCATGTTTGCCACTGTTTTGCACGTCACATCCAGCAAGCCCTTTATGTCGAGATAGTTGGCCGCCTATCGTGCAAAACACAATGTGTGCGTGCGTATTGAACCGAATAGTTCTGCGACCGAAAGCTGTTGCTTTGCTGTGAATTTGCTCCGCTGAGTGGCCGTTGGCGTTTAGATCAAAGAGCCATAAATTGAATTTTGCATCAAAAAACGAAACAAACAAAAAATCAATCACCGACCAAAATCAACTCGAACAACGTGCCCTGGTCAACTTTCAAGAACTCGCTGTCCCACGAGCCAATATCGTCCGTGCGTTTCTCCTTGTTGTCGTCGTCTTCGGCTGGAAGCGCATCGTCCTTGTGGTACTGACACCACTGAATCACCTGCAAGGCAATTGTTCTATTTTAGTATCTGGAACATTTTCACTTGAAAGATTTGCACTGAACTGATTGAAACGTGACAAATCGCTGCGTTCGTTGTCTGTGGAAGTATTTTTTGAACACACTTCACTGTTTACCAATATTCGTAATACCAAGCTGAGCCAACAACTGAACTGTTGTCTTAACAGGTTGGCCTGTCGTACTAAATCAAAGCACTGATGTTGGCAGACGTTGCCTAAACAAGCCTAACCCAAAACCTAGTCCTAATGCCTAATTCCAAGCTAAACATGATCCTGACCTAATCCTAACCTAAGCCAAGCCTTTTCAAGAAGAAAGATGTGAGAACAATTGCGTTTTGAACAAGTTCTTGTTGAGTGCGGAGCGTGTGCAGGCGCGCTAGTGGATCATGAGCATGAGCATGCCGATGCCCGTGCGCGTGCGCTTTAGTAATGAAGCTTTAGGGTCTTAACAACAACAACAACAACAATGCTTGCCCAAAACTACGGTTTTGTTTTCTGTTGTTGTGTTTGCGTTACCTTTTTCAAGATTGGCGCAGTCACGTTTGGCAATGGAATTGCCTCTGGCTGCTCTTCTGCGTCCATTCCGAGATCTGGAAAAGTTTTAGTTCATTTTGTTGTTTTCAAAACCCCTGTCAAAAATTAAATAAAGGATGGAATGATTTGTTTGCCAAATTCAAACCAAACCTTACAAACACAGCGAGGCAACACAAATCAAATTAACAACAAATCAACCTTGCAACATTGTGTTGATCGTGTTCGACAGTTTGATCACGTCCAAATCGACCTCGATCGTTTCCCCATCTGAGCTGGTCACCTAAATTGTCAAAACACCGTAAAAACAACTTGATTGCTAAGATTCAGTTTTTTGTGGCAATTTTGCACATCACAATCACCACTCCACCATGACTTTCAGAAGCAGTACGTGTACCTGCCAAAACACAAGCCTTTTCTTTTCTTTTTTTATTTGATCTTCATTTGATCATGAACGCCAAATTGCAAAAAATACTCGAGCACTTGCCTTGATCGCACGTCTGGACCCGCTTTCAGCCATTTCAGTGAGTAGAACAAAAACGACACAGAAATAGAATCGAAAATGCAAGTGTAGTGTATTATGTCTTTCAAAAAGACCAATTATCTGTCAGCAAAACAGAACAGTAGTACTGTGGTAGTATTATCATTTTTTTTAGGTTCTGCAACTCAGTGTGTATTTTGCAGACGTGAAAGGTTCAATCTAGTTTAGGGTTGTTAAACAAAAATCAAATATAAAAAAAGTGTTAAAAAAACAAAAATGCCGATTTTTTACATTCGAAATTTGTTTCTCTAATATGCTCTGAAAACCTCAATTTTGGCACAATTTTTCGAAAGTTCAACAAAAATTTTCTTTGATATCACCTCGTAAAACCGTCAGCAGTAGGATTGTTAAACAAAAATCAAAATTTTTTAAAAAAGTCATAAAAAAACAAAAATGCCGATTTAAAAAAATCGAAAAATTTTCCTTTAATATGCTCTGAATACCTCAAATTTGGCACAATTTTTCGAAAGTTCAACAAAAATTTTCTTTGACATTACCTCGTAAAACCGTCAGCAGCAGTACCGTGGGCGGGGGGGGGGGTGGGGGGGGTACACCCCCCCCAGAGCACCCGAGTAGGGTTGTTAAACAAAAATGAAAATTTTTTTTTTTAAAAAAAAAAGTGATTAAAAAAAAAACAAAAATGCCGATTTTTTTTTTAAAAAAAAAAATTCGAAAAATTTTCCTCTAATCTATATTATTAAATTTACAAAGTGTCTGTCTGTGGCACTTTTTTGCAATTTGAATTGGCGCCCATTTTTGCTACTTAAGAAAACTCCATCTCAATTTCCTTAACCTATTTTTTAGTAAATGCCAGTTGAGATTGTTTTCTCAAAACGTCGCTCTTTATATAGCTGAAGTCATCATGATACTCTTTGGACAACAGAGACAGTTCAGCGCAGCATAGGCAAATGGAAGCGTGGCTGATCAAAGCTTGATGATCGACTGGGAAAGATGTAACAAAACCGTCTTTGAAAAAAGTTTGAACTTTTTTGTTTTTAAAAATCGGGTTGCAAAACGCACATCGACATCGGCATTGCAAGTTGCACTTTGGATTCAAAACAAGTAAATTTCATTGAAATTGATACTCCATGTTTCATTTTCAAATTGATACTCCATGGTTACGAGCGACAATTTCAACGTAACGCACAATGGGCAACTGGCAATTGTTGCTGCTCAAAACTTGACGAGCGACTGTCAAAGTTGTAACAAAACCGTCTTTGAAAAAAGTTTAATTAAAAAGTTTTTAATTGGGTCGAAATGGTATTTACCATTTATTTTCACTTTGCAAAATGTTTGGGTCATGTTGAGGTATTTTATATATAAACGGGTAAAAAGCAATGACTGCAAAACGAAATTATAAACGTCACTTTTTTGATACTTCTATTCATTTTCACTTTAGAAAAAAGGCTTGGCTTATGTTAGGGTTATCGGGTAAACTTTTTAAAACGGGTAATTTTTAATGAAAAAAACGTTAATTTTTATATTTTTTATTCAATCTTACTTAACTTACAAAAAGGCTTGACTTAGGTTAGGGTGAACGGGTAAAAATAGCAAAATCATAAACTTCGCATTTTCACTTTGCAAAAAAGGCTTAGCTTAGGTAAACGGGTAAAAGAAGCATTAGCTTTTTAAAACGGGTAATTAAAAAAACGTTAATTTTTATGGTAAAAATAGCAAAATCATAAACTTCGCATTTTCACTTTGCAAAAAAGGCTTAGCTTAGGTAAACGGGTAAAAGAAGCATTAGCTTTTTAAAACGGGTAATTAAAAAACGTTAATATTTATGTTTTTATTCAATCTTACTTCACTTACGAAAAGGCTTGACTTAGGTTAGGGTGAACGGAAAAAATAGCAAAATCATAAACTTCGTATTTTCACTTTACAAAAAAGGCTTGGCTTAGGTAAACGGGTAAAAAAGCATTAGTTTTTTAAAACGGGTAAATGAAAAAAACGTTAGTTTTTATATTTTTTATTCAATTTTACTTCACTTACAAAAAGGCTTGCCTTCGGTTAGGGTAAACGGGTAAAAATAGCAAAATCATAAACTTCGCATTTTTTATTTATTTAAATACATTAAAAAATATTGTATTGTAGGCGACTTCACGGCAGCACAAGGTAAATTTTCTTCAGGGTTATAATTCAGTAAACGTTACTGTTTTTTTCTTTCTAAGTCAATGCCACTTCACCAAAAAGGCTTGGCATTGATTAAGCCACATAAGCTCGGGTCAATAGGCTAGTATGCTCTGAAAACCTCAATTTTGGCACAATTTTTCGAAAGTTCAACAAAAATTTTCTTTGATTATACCTCGTAAAACCTTTAGCAGTCGATTTTGGGCCGTTTTACCGACTGATTTTAGGCTTCGACAACATCTGCGATGAAGTTTTTGAGCGTCCCAAAGCTTAGCCTACCATTTCCGATGCAGATAAGGTGACGATTCGCATCGCAGAGCGTCCGATTGCGCTCGCTGCTCCGTTTGCAAGCGCTACGTTGTCTGGTTGCTGCTTCGTGTCGTGTCGTCGCGACACCATCAGAAGAATTGATCGAATTTCAAGGCGGTATGTTTGTCTTCACTTTAGCATTAGCTTAGCTGGGGACAATTAGTGACGTTTTGGAGGTCAAAACACAAGAAGAGGCATGGTGACGGTTTGGAAAAGGGGTAATTGAGGTCACCAAAACAAAATCTGCAAAGTTCCGCCATACGGGAGTCATTCGGGAGGCGCTTGCATATCATATGTGGTTCTTCGGACTCCCTGATTGATTTAGCACAACTTTGATTTTTGAAATTTTTTTTTTTAAAAAAAAAATTTTTTTTTTAAAAAAAAAACAAAAATGACGATTTTTGTTTTTTTTAACAACCCTACACCAGAGACCGTCGGGTGGGGGGGGTGGGGGGGGGCACCGTGCCAACCCCCCCCCTAACACAGGGCCCCCCCCCCAGCGTACCCCCCCCCTCGAAAATTTGGCCCACCCCCCCCCCCCCCCCCCCATGAAATTTTGTCTGGCGGACACCCCCCCCCCCAAAATTTTCTGCACACCCAAATTTTTTTTTCGAAAATCATGATTTTTTGTCTATAAAGTCCATAATATAAGCTGAATATATGATAACTTGACCATCTTCATTGTAATTTCAAAGATTTTGCAGCAAAATTTAGCGTTTTTCCTTTCAAATTTGAGCGAAAAAATTTCATGGGGGGTGTGGGGGGGGGTGGACCCCCCCCACAGAAAATTTTGAAAAAATGCACCCCCCCATGGGACCCCCCTGGGGGGGGGTCCCACGTTACCATAGGTTGGACCCCCCCCCCTCACTTTTTGGTCGGCACCCCCCCCACGGTACCATACCCCCCCCCTCGAAAATTTTTTTGGGCCCACGGTACTGGTCAGCAGTCGATTTTGGACCGTTTTACCGACTGATTTTAAGCTTCGACAACATCTGCGATGAAGTTTTTGAGCGTCCCAAAGCTTGGCTTACCATTTCCGATGCAGATCATAGTTGTTCTAGGGGGGGGGCCTGGGGGGGCCGGCCCCCCCCCCAAAAAAATTTCGAATCTATCTCTATCAGAGAGGTTTTTTTCGGCTCAGCTATTATCTATCCAAAAAAAATTCTTAGCCAGCTATCTATCTGAAAATTTTTGTCTTCGCAGATATAAAATGAGTCAATTTTTGACCAAAATTGACCATTTTTGCGCGAAATTCGTCAAAATTTCGTTAATTTTAGGTAAAATACGCGTTTATACTTGATTTTTAGCATATTTTAAGCATTATTTTGCTGTTTATATAGCTTTTTAGCGTTTTAGCTATCTATCTATCAAATTTCAAAATTTTGACCGCCCCCCCCAAAGTCACATGGCCCCCCCGCGCCCCCCCCCAAAATTTTCCAGCTATCTATCTATCTGGAAAATTTGCTCCAGCTATCTATATCGGCCCCCCCAACCCCTCGGCTCTGGAACAACTATGATGCAGATAAGGTCATAGTTGTTCCAGAGCCGAGGGGTTGGGGTAGAGATGTCAAGAAAAAAAAATTCTATTTTTTTTAAATTTTTTTTTTAAAAATGAAAGTTGTTCAGAATTTTTCAGGGAGTCCGAATATCATTATCTGAGGAGCCACCGACTTACCATATGACCCCCACTCATATGGGAGGAGGGTGAAAATTTCAGACTTGGTTTCGGCGACCCCATTTTCCCACCGACGACATCACGTCTCGTGTTTTGCCTCTCAATTCACCTCAAATAACATGGAAACAAGTTCCACAACAAACCGGTGTGATCATGCTGACGACACGAGGCGAAACAGCAACGAGCAACCAACGAAGTTACGCTTGCAGTGGCAGACAGTGCAATTTCGACCTTTCGAGATCCTGAAAAACGATGCGTAAATGTGAGTTCTCTGCTTCTATCTCACCTTAGCGACATCGGAATTTGTTGAACTAGCCTTTGCGACGCTCAAGTACTTCAATGCGCGAGTCGATCATCACTCACCAAGGCTGAAAACAGTCGATAAATCAATCCAGAATACCACCTGCAGCGTTGAAGACTAAGTGACAAGGTAAAGTCAAAGAAAATTTTTGTTGAACTTTCGAAAAATTATGCCAAAAACGGCATTTTCAGGGCACATTAAAGAAAAAATTTCAAAAATTTTTGATAAAAAAAATGAAAAAAATGCTCATTTTTTTACTTTTTTTTTGAAAAAAAATTAAAAAAAATTTTTTTTTTGACCCTTACATCTCTGGTTGGCACGTTTCATGATATTAAAATTATTATTATTATATTATTATCCAGTTAACTCACGCTCCACAAGGGATGTTCTCGGACATTGCTAAAACGGACCTAAACCTAAAAACCAAACCTAAGCCTAATCTTAAGCAAAACTGTTCCTAACCTAATCCTCACCTAAGCCAAGCCTTTTTAAGAAAGCAAGAATGAAAATAACTGCGTTTTGAACGAGTTTATGTTGAGTGCGGCGCGTGTGCACGCGCGCCAGTGGATCATGAGCAATGAGCAATGCGGATGCGGGGCAGGTGCATATCATAATGAAGCTTTGCGTACATCTCTAGGTTGGGGGGCGATATAGATAGCTGGAGCAAATTTTCCAGATAGATAGCTGGAAAATTTGGGGGGGGCGCGGGGGGGGGGGCATGTGACTTTGGGGGGGGGGGGGCGGTCAAAATTTTGAAATTTGATAGATAGATAGCTAAAACGCTAAAAAGCTATAAAAACAGCAAAATAATGTAAAAAATACACTAAAAATCACGTACCTATAAACGCGTATTTTACCTAAAATTAGCGAAATTTTCAAGAATTACGAGCAAAAATGGTAAATTTTGGTCAAAAATTGACTCATTTTATGTCCTCGAAGACAAAAATTTTCAGATAAATAGCTGGCTGAAAATTTTTTTAGATAGATAATAGCTGAGCCGAAAAAACCTGTCTGATAGAGATAGATTCGAAAATTTTTTGGGGGGGCCGCCTAGGGTTGTTAAAAAAACAAAAATCGTCTTTTTTGTTTAAAAAAAATTTTTTTTAAATTTTAAATTGATCGAATTTCAAGCCGGCATGTGTATTTTCCGTAAAACTGCAAAGCTAAACCGGAGCTGGAGCTGATCCCTGATCCCAATGTTTCACCCCTTCAACGAAGCTGTCAATCAGTAGCGAAAGTGCGGAGGGGGGGGGGGGGGACCACCCCCCCCCCCTCAGCCGAAAATCCTGCCCGTGCACGGGCAGATACCCGTGTACCCCCTCCCCCCTTTACCTCGACACGGGTACTAGACCCCCCACCCCCCTCCGCGAGAAAACACGGGATCGCACCCCCCCTCACGGTTAGAGATGTCAAGAAAAAAAATTTTCTATTTTTTTTCTTTAAAAAATTTTTTTTTAAATTTTTTTTTAAATGAAAGTTGTTCAGAATTTTTTAGGGAGTCCGAATATCACCATCTGAGGAGCCACCGACTTACCATATGACCCCCACTCATATGGGAGGAGGGTGAAAATTTCAGACTTTGTTTCGGCGACCCCATTTTCCCACCGACGACATCACGTCTCGTGTTTTGCCTCTCAATTCACCTCAAATAACACGGAAACAAGTTCAACAACAAACCGGTGTGATCATGCTGACGACACGAGGCGAAACAGCAACGAGCAACCAACGAAGTTACGCTTGCAGTGGCAGACAGTGCAATTTCGACCTTTCGAGATCCTGAAAAACGATGCGTAAATGTGAGTTCTCTGCTTCTATCTCACCTTAGCGGCATCGGAATTTGTTGAACTAGCCTTTGCGACGCTCAAGTACTTCAATGCGCGAGTCGATCATCACTCACCAAGGCTGAAAACAGTCGATAAATCAATCCAGAATACCACCTGCAGCGTTGAAGACTAAGTGACAAGGTAAAGTCAAAGAAAATTTTTGTTGAACTTGCGAAAAATTATGCCAAAAACGGCATTTTCAGGGCACATTAAAGAAAAAATTTCAAAAATTTTTAATAAAAAAAATAAAAAAAAGCTCTTTTTTTTACTTAAAGAAAGATGCACCCAGGGACGAGAGCTACGGAAACCGTTTTAATGGTCAAAACCAGTCCATAGAGAATAAGACATACAATATATAGAACACATCAGATAATTAACAATAATGATCACACACAGTAATTAGGTTGTAAACTTGCTTTCTTGCTTCTCCCTGCAAAACTTTGGTAGAAAATCACTCTCATCAACTCTGGTAGCACATGCCATCTCACGTCACAGCTCACTGTTGCTGCATTGCCTCATGTCCGTTCTCGCGGCTTGACTGAACAGAGCCGCCATAGCGCTCATCTGTCGACTGCCCCGAAACGGTCGCTTCAGCCGTTGTCTTATTCCCCTGACCAGCCGCTTGCTCCTTGGCATCTCGTTTCTGTTGCGTGAAAGATTGACGCGCGTTCTTTCCCGGACGATTCCTGTTCCAGTGAAAGCGCTTGAAGTTCGCCTGTCGTTCACGGCCGTGCTGCTCACGCTGATGGTCTCGATTTTCTAGCTTTTGCTGTTGTTTCCCTTCCATCTGCCACGTATTCAAACTTCTAGTTTTCCGCTCGTCTTCATGTCGTGTCACATCTGTAAGCGGTCGTTTTATAATTTTGCCATCTTCTAATCGAAGCTCGACCGACTTTGGCGGAATGATGCGACGAATTTTGCCAAACAAAGGGTGTGTCGCTTGCAACTTATTCTTTTTGACCTGCTTGGCTGCATCATCCCTAATCCACACAGTTTCACCGACTTGAAATTGGTTATCGTTTTTGTTAAACCACGTCACTGCGTTTGTTTTCTTTTTCATCAGTCTCAACGGCCTGCCACTGCCAGTGATCACCTGTACTGCAATCTGACGCAGCTTGTTCCGACCGATGATCATGTCGACGTCGTCGTCGATGTCCGGAGACACTAGAAACTCACAATTCTCCACTGTTGTTCCGTCAACAGACAAGGTCGCTGTTGTCGTGCCATGCACTCGCAGTGGAGTTCCGTTGACTGCTTGCAATGCTTTGTGGTTGTTTGGCTCAATTTTCAGTCCTTGTCGCGTTGCAAACAATGCTGACAGGACCATTTCATCCGAACCAGTGTCCACACAGTAGTAGTTGACCTCACGCCCGTTCAGCGTGGGCGTTTCGTACTGATTACGGTCATCCATCTGCTGCTCACAGTCACCTTTCACGAGACCGACTTTCTTTGGCGCCTCGATTGCTTTCGGTTTTTGACTGTCTTGCAGCTGTCTCTGTGCGTAGTTCTGCTGTCCGAACTGATTGTTCTGTTGTTGATACGCATATGTCTGATTGTTGCAATAATCATATGGCTGACCGAATCGACTGTTGTAATTATGATTCGGATGCTTGTCGTGGCGTTTCTGATTGTAACGCTGTTTGTTCTGGCGGTAGAATTTAGATTCGTGTTGGTTATATCAGAACGATAATTAGTCTCACGGTTGTCTTTGCGACTAAACTGTCGGGTCACACGACCCTTGTCACCCTGTCTTTCTCCGT